>JAGDQP010008943.1:33693-61008 GCA_022664845.1 Lepisma saccharinum | reverse complement strand
ATCGTTGAACAGCTCTTGATGAATAATCTACAAATCAATAAATACTTCCTTGATAGCTCTCATATAAGGCGAGATTTGAATTTAAAAAAAAAAAACCTTCGAGATCTACCTCAGCCTGTAGGCCTACCGAAAGGGATTCTTTTTAGGTACCCAGCATGATATGGTGAGTGGTGGTGTTTTTCAATATATTTTTTGTCAACCATACCTATAGTATATATTTACTATCTCCATTCCAGGTTGAAGTTAAAGTTGAAGCGTGTTTTATCAAAATCCCTTATATCCACTTTTATAAAATTTACCAAAAAACAGGTAATTTTGCTGGGATAAATTAGGTTTTAATTCGCAACCTTTCAGCCATAGGTAAAAAGAGCATTATTATTATTATCATTTGCCAAATTATTTAAGAAAAAAGTGGATATAACAAATATTGATAAACGCGTCACAGCTAAATATATTAGGTGTCATTCAGATATTACGTCAGCGCATTTTTAGTCAAGTTAGACTCCTTCCTTCCTTAGTAAGCAACATTAAGTAGATGCTCTATCCCTAATACGTAGACGCCCAACAAAAGTAAGTAAATGTTTGTGCTCTCTCGCCCCCGAATGCTGATGTAATATTTGAACGACTCCTAACAATTAAAAAGTGTACATGCTGCAGATATTTAATTGTACTGCTTAGTATCAAAATTCGTTATTTATAGTAAAAGAAATAAACAACGAATTTTAATACTACGTTCCACAGTTATGAATATGTGTTTGAAGCATGTACATTTTTTAATGTCAGGTGTCGTTCAAATATTACGTCAGCATTCGGGGGCGGGGGTTTAAGCTTTTCTTATTTATGCTGGGCGTCTTAGCATTAGGGATAGGATATCTATTTAATGTTACTTACTAATGGGGAGGGGGTCTAAATTGACCAAAAACGCGCTGACGTAATATCTAGAAAACACACAAAATATTGTGAATAAAAGTGTCTAGAAAGTGCATATAATTGTTCCAAAAGTGCTTGAAAGTGAATAAAGTGTCCTGAAAGTAGTCGAAACTAGTTTCTAAAACACACTTTAGGAGCACATTAAAATTGAGGGCACTTTTTTGTACTTTTTAGCACTTTTCTGGCACTATTAAAGGAACACTTTTGTACACTCTTAAAGCACTTTTGAACACCTTTGAGACGCTTTCATAGCACTTTAGTTCACTTTTGGACACTATAAATGTGTTCGAAAGTGAGCTAAAGTCGTTTCCATAAAGTGCTCAAAGGTGTTCAAAAAAGTGTAAAAAAAGTGTTTTATTTTTTACAGTGTAATTACAGATACTGGGAGCTCCATGCGCTCAACAGTATTTACTTAACGAGACACATTTCTAAACTCATCGATCTGTTATGAAGTTCCATAGATCATAAAACGTATTCAATAATGTGAGAACCATACTAAATCACGAACTCAGATAATAAAGGAAATTTTCGTAAATCTAAATAAATACGATGGCACATCAGAGAATTATAATTCTGTAATAACGCAAGCTGTGCTGATTTAAGGAAACCTAATGCTTATTTAGAGACAACGAAGGAACCTGAAGATAGAGGTGTACACCTGTACAACTAAAGAAAAAATGCCAAATATAACACAAAACAAAAGATCTAGGATTAAGTGATCTATTGAATTTGGTACTGTTTTCTGTACTTTTTGTTTCACTGGTATTTTATGTAATTGAAAAAGTGATATGATATGATCTGCGTTTCTGTTAATTAAACATTGCCAGTAAGATATTATGTATAACAAGACATCGCATTTATATTATTATATAGCAAAGTCATTAACATAGTAATCTTACATCGTAAATTGGTTATTTCATATATGGCTTGTACTCATTTTTAATTCAGATTTAAAATAATTACTTAACCTATACTAAATATAATTGTTATAAGAACAGTATATGGAAGCTGACATTCTTAAATAGAATATCAAATCACTGAACACAATAATCACTATAGTAAGCTGGTCTTGGAAATCCTTTAATCTTTCAGCTGCATTTGAAGTTATTTTTCCATTTTACTTACGTAAATCCAATTGTTGCTGAGAAACTGAGCACTATGGACCAGTAAAAAATGCGCGTACAGTATTCAGTTCCATCCCTCATATGTTTACAGGATTGATCTCTTGAAAGTTCTTCTGACCAATAAAGTTAATATGACTAGATACAATAAACTATCAAATTAAATGAGACTGATTTCCTTCAGGCGTTTCCTGAATTGATGTTAGAAACTAGAAGCTTTAAGATGCTATAAGATGTATATTTTTACATCATCTTTTACTTATGACAAACTAAAGGCCACTTTAGACGGTACAATTTCTCGTACGATCTCTCGTATGAAAGAATGTATACAATCCATAGTACGAGATTTTTCGTACGATAAATCATACAATATTGTATAGTGTTTTACACGGTACAATTTTGGATACGAGGGGATAATGATGAAACTGCTGGAGTTTATAGTAGTGACACCTCAAACTTTTAGGGTAATTATGTCACAGATATTTGTGAAAGTATAGCCCATTTAAAAAAATAGAAAATAATTCAAATATTGCTAATAATTAATCTTGACGCAACAGAAATTCAGTTAATTGTAATGTCAAATTCTTCTACCAAGAGAATCTAACTTCTACCAGGTTTCAGTGGAAATTGTAGTTTTACTTCTGTACTTCGATAAACATATTTCAATGCGCACACAAAAAAACGTTGAAAATTTTGCTGTCTTCGGTGATAAGTTCGGAGTCATGTGTGTTTTGTTTTTACAATATTCCTGAGTTAGCAAGATATGTGACATTACACAGCACTTCAAAATTATATAAATCGCGATATATTAACTCCTATTTATACATATGGGGGCAATTAGTAACACTGCGGTTTAACTACTTCTATCACAGAGCACTGGAAACGCCTCAAAATTCTACGTTTTACGTTCCTATAAGCATGAAATACTTGCAAAATACAAAAATGTGGAGTAATGTAGATTTTATATGATTGATAGCCTCATTTCACACAAGGTGTGAATAGGGTGGGTTGGCTGCCTTAACCCTTGAATAAAAATTAGTTCGTTCGATTAATTACCTAGCTCATGCATTGACTTGCACAGCTCTGGGTTGACGCCGACACTCTACTTACATTATGTCTACTTCTGTAATTACTGTTCAATGTATTTCATTATTTCGGATGCACAGAGCGTATATGTTTATAAAAATAATTGGAGAGGAATATGATTGCAAAGTTACCGGTATCCTCTACATTACTTCCCTTCATACTTATCATGATTGCAGCAAATTCGGTACTCTACGCACAAGAAAAACAATGAAAATCACCTTAACTGCATTGCAGAATATATAGGAAAAGCAGTAGCTATTAGATCACATCAGAACTTTGTCTTTATATTTTAAAACATATTTCTCACGTATTTAGTACCTTTTATGGTTATAAGAATGCAAAACGTAGCATTTTGAGGTATTGCCAGTCCTCTATAGCAGAAGTAGCTGTACTGCAGTATCACCGACCTCTTTACACTTCCCTTAAAAACATTGTTTTATATCTTTATACCTGTAATAGTTTATTATGCCATTATGTATGTTAATTTCTGCATCAAGTAATAACATTAATATGTTCTCTTTGTGTCATAATCCATAACCAAACAGTCGAATTGGAAAGGAAGCAAAATTGCCAGTAGGGGCGCTGTCATAGATTGTACGAAAAATCCGCTGAAAAATAGGACCGTTTCTATTTAGAGAACACATCGGAGATGGCAGGAAAAATCGTACGATCCGCGCTTTACACGATCAAAGAATGTAACCGATGGGATTGCACACGAGGGATCGTACGAGAAATTGGATCGTCTAAAGCGGCCTTAACTTCTTCATAGACATTAGAGAGTTGAAATGCCTAACATGTATACAGGGTCATAACATAATTTCTATATAAGTTGGAAACCATTATTTAAAACGGAGTATACATGTCTAACAAACTAATGTATATAATTCATTGAAAAAACGGGCGTTACAAGCTTTCTTACTTTTTAGGTATTTTATTACTTTACAATTCAGAAAATCAGGCAAACAATAATTTTGAAAATTAAAGACTTTATACTATATTTCGTTCTATTAAGAAATGTTCTAGCAATTGTTTTAGCGTTAGTACGTAGTAGACCATATCCAAATGTTTAGAGGATTCATTCTTTTCCTATGTACCTAAATGCTACTATGCCCAAAGGCGATTTCAAACGACAAATGTAAACAGTGCATAGACCTTACAGTTAGTTACTTCGAAAATTACATTGCGGTTATTGATATCTCTTTATATTATAGAGTAAATCTTCTTATTCAACTGAAGCACTGTGTATACTATTTCCTTAGAAAGTAGAAATGGCTCTCATTTAAATAACACTTTTTCTTCTACTTTATTATAACAACTAAATGTAGTTATTAAGTATCAAAATCATTTAGGTGAATAAAGGAAATTGTTGTCTATGCTTACCTGCGGAATTAGAATTAAAAAATGTCAATTCTGCTCCCAACACATTTTTTAACATCACAGCATGTAAGTTTATAGATGATCTTTTAGCTATGAAGAAATAAACAAAGGACTGTAAAAGAGAAACGAAAGTCGCACCAATAACTAGCAGAATGTAGATACTGGCATTCGTGTTCATTCTGTAGAACCTCAATAACTGCAAATTCTTTGATGGGCTTCTTGTTTTTGATGAAATATTGTCATCGACCCTGTGAAGAAAAAACATTCACTTTCATGATGATACAATATAATGCATAGGGTCCGCAGGGCCACCTAGACGGGACTTCTGGCCATCCTAAGCCACTTTCGTCCTTAGTAGATTTTCAAAATTGTTTGGAATATAAGTTTGTTAGAAAAGATGAATCAGAAACTGCACCAGCACCACCCGACCCGCACCAAGCAAACCTCCAGGAAACACAAAATAGACAAAGCTTCTATTTATAAATGATAGGCAATTGAAATCGTTGACTAAAAGTATGGAGATGTAGTTCTTAGTTCTAAGGTGGATTATTGCTGTTTGTAAGTTTAACTAAATAGAACGATTTGTGTGGACAGTATCATTGAAGCCAACTGGAAAGAGACTAGATTAACTAACATTTTTGGAATGGGTAGGAAAGGTAGTATAATTATTGGTAATATATGGAATATTTTACCATCTTGATGTCTTTTCATCACTATAAATCATGACCAAAATTCTTCTTGTTCACATCTTGCACACATATTGTACACTTGCTGTCAAAACTGCCAATTTGTTTGTTAGCTGGAGAAATATAGGTAGAAGTTGAGATTTTTTCTAAGTATTTCTTTGTTTTATTTTTCTGTGGAGAAACGTATTGGAGTATATATATATATATCATATTTACTTCTACACACTACTCTAGGCAAATATATGTTACCTTGAAGTATGCTTTATATAAGTGTTCTTTTTAATTTTGTAATTTTATTGTATTTATCACTGGATATGGAGTATAATTTAGAAATATTTGCTTATTTGTTTTAATAACATATTTGTTTAATATATTTTATCTATGTATTTTAATGTATTATTATGTATATTTATATATTGTTGACAATCCTAACACAACAATATGTTGTACAGAAGGAGATAACAATAAATTGAAATTGAATATATATATATATATATTCGATTTTTATTTCTTGAAGTATCTTTGTGTTTTAACCCAATGAAAGTTGTGGCTTATTTGTTTCGATTTTCTTGTGGGAAGTTTCTTTACCAACAAAAGTATGTCCATCTATCGATCTGAATATGTTTAGGTGACATTGTAAGTGTTCTTCAGCAGCTAAGTTGAATGCTGAATGAAGTTGCTTCGCTGATGTTTCTGAGAGAATCATTGTTAAGACTGAAGACATCCATTTGACAATATTTGAAGTGAAAGTTTGCATTGTGATATTAATTGTTTCTTGTATTTTTGGAGTATTTGTTGTCACAAATTTGTTAGTTGTACTATCAAAAGCCAATGTGTTAGTGTCCTCATTTTTATTTTCACCAGATCTGTAGATTTTGTTTGTACCAGGTGTATGCATAAGTAGCTTCCGCTTTACCTAAAAGATGGCGCCAGCGAAAAGTACGCAGCGTATTCATTTGACACGTACGTCATTTTGTTCGTCTGACATTAAACTACAAACACACACCAAGTTGAGTCCGCCAAACACTAGCGTCTTTGTTTTATCGTTCAGTGATCATGTCGAAGTTTGTCCCTGAAAAAGAACATTTGCGGCACGCATTGCTTTTCTTATTTAAGCAAAAGAAAAGGGCTGTTGAAAGTCATCGTGTGCTGGTAGAAACATATGGTGAACACGCTCCATCGATTAGAACATGTGAGACATGATTTCGACAATTTAAAAATGGTGATTTCAATGTGAAAGACAGTGCGCGCTCTGATAGACTACAAAAGTGAGAAAACGAGCAATTGCAGGTGTTA
This sequence comes from Lepisma saccharinum, assembly GCA_022664845.1. Lineage (NCBI taxonomy): Eukaryota > Metazoa > Arthropoda > Insecta > Zygentoma > Lepismatidae > Lepisma > Lepisma saccharinum. The sequence goes on along the minus strand of JAGDQP010008943.1, from coordinate 54,512 downwards.
TTGGAGGATGACCCAACTCAAACTCAACAGCAATTGGCAAAAGCATTAAATGTGTCACAAGAAACAATCAGCAGACGTTTACGAGCAATGGGGAAGATCAATAAACTGGGTAAATGGGTCCCACACCATTTGAATGAACGTCAAATGGAAAATCGCAAAATCACTTGTGAAATACTGCTTCAACGCCACGAAAGAAAATCCTTTTAGTATCGAATTCTGACGGGTGACGACAAATGGATTTATTTTGAAAACCCGAAGCGGAAAAAATCGTGGCTTTCACCTGGCGAAGCCGGTCCTTCAACACCAAGGCCAAATCGCTTCCGCAAGAAGACCATACTTTGTGTCTGGTGGGACCAGAGCGGTATTGTGTATTATGAACTCTTGAAGCCCGGCGAAACCGTTAATGCACAACGCTATCGCCAACAAATGATTAATTTAGATCACGCATAAATCGAAAGATGACCGGAATGTGCCCGAAGACATGGCAAAGTGATTGTGTTACACGACAATGCGCCGTCTCACACAGCAAAACCAGTGAAAGACACCTTGAAATCGCTTGGTTGGACATCCTTCCGCACCCGCCGTACTCCCCAGACCTGGCGTCATCTGACTATCACCTCTTCGCATCAATGGGGCACGCGCTCGCAGAGCAGCACTTCAGCAGTTTCGAAGACGTTGGAAAATGGCTCGACAAATGGTTTGCCGCAAAAGATAAACAGTTTTTCTGGCATGGCATGCATCAATTACCTGAAAGATGGGCGAAATATATAGAAGCCGATGGCCAATATTTTGAATAAAATAAAAGAATCCCTTGAAAATTATGTGTTTTCTTTACCAAAAAACCGTCAAAAACGTATCCATACACCTGGTATGATTTAAATTAGACTTCGGTTGTTTTGGTTTCATAGGGCAAAAAGAGCTTCCTGTTCTGTGCCCATGCACGAAACCTCGGGTTAGGTACTACTTTGCATAAAATACGAAGATGTTGCTCCCCACATTAGTAATAAATTTCTTGATTGGTGCAATTTTTATTTTCATGGTATTGGAAACATCTGTTGCAAGTTGAGGATCTGGCTGTTGAACGGAAAGCCTCCACTTTATATCTGAAAAATCCGACCGTAACTCCGTTAGTGATTAATTCACTAACGAAAGTAGGATCTTTGGTGAATAACCGAATAAGAAAGAGGTAATGAAGCTTTATCTCCTCTAATTCTGACCAGGTTTGAGATTGGAAATCTTTCTTTTAAATGATTCTTTTCACTTTGATATAATTGACAAACATTTATAGTTTATCATAGATCGGTTATAATATTCGTTAGTTTGGAAGAGAAGCAAACTGAGAGAATAATATGTAACCGATAATCGTAATTATTATTATATATTGTGATCTGTTGAAGACTGTCGAAAGAATAAGAGAAAGAATCATATCTTATCTTGTTACTTCGGAAATGTAAATAAATGGAAGACACCTTGTAATTTACCCAAATGTCAATCCATACAGCGTAACTTCATACTGGAGACACAAACAGAAAAACACGTATAAGTTACTACGGGTACATCAACATATCGATGGATATTATTATACCTTAAAAAATAGCCGCTAGCGGGACCGCGGGGCACGTCTAGTACACACAATAAAAATCGATGATGTTGCAAATAATTAACTTACAAGTACGACCACGAATTCAATATCATTAGATTTCCTGCAATACGTCAAAGAAATGCTTTCTTTAAGACTTAAAGAAAATTAAGAAATAATAAAACTTTTAAAGACATACTTTTCGTAAACAATTCGTACTAAAATGTAAAAAATGATTTGGTTTATCCGTGACTAAAATAAAATTATGGAGTCAGTTTTATACAGTCACTTTATAAATTCTTCAATTGGCGCGTCCCATGCTTTTCTTCTTAGTCATGAATAAACAATATTTTTTTTTTACTTTTTAGTACGGATTATTAAAAAAAAGCCTTTAAAAAGTATTTTTTATTATTATTTCTAGTTATTTCGGTGTTGTGATATTTTTTCTCAAGCTAATGTTTTCTGACACAAATCCTAAATGTTCTGCAACTAGGCAAACCCAAGATCTTTGCAGGCTAGTATTTATTTGAGGATAAAAAGTCTACATACTATATATATATATATATATATTCCAATATGCTTTTAAAATATGTAAGTACAGTATATAGAAATATATGGAAGTAACAATGGAATATCTTATTGTCATCCGACTTACGTCGATGTGCAAAATTTCATCATTGTATGACGTCGGGAAATGAGTTAAATTAACGTTGCAAAATTTGAGGACAGCAAGAACCATTCGAACTAAAGAAACGTCTGTAAAAAAAGTGAGCATTTCTTTACCAAAAATCAGTAAATCAATTATATTTCTTCCCTTTAAAATCATAGACCTAGATAAACCCAGACATGTAAACAGACCAACTATCTTATGATCAAATTTCCGTCACCGGGATTCAAATTCACCGGGAAGAATTCCGCGGTGAGGGGGGATAGCACAACCCCTTACAAAAGCGAACACTGGTGAATATATTTATAGAACAAAAATATCTTCCTATTAATACGCATTTCTGCAAACTGCTCCTTCTGCACAAAACCTTTGATAAACCTTATATTTGTGGAACGTTTTACTAACTATTAACCTTGGCTTGTCCCAGTATGAGAGCAATGAATATTAAAATTACAGCCAACATGTCCGAGCGGTTATTCGAAACCAAAATCTGTTTGATGCTGGCCTAGCAAGTCAGGCTTCAAGACCACCGACACTGCTTACTGCTGCTTGAAAATTTCATTGCACTTTATTTTTCTTTCTTCGAGATACGTATTATTGTTACGTAGTTGGTTTTAATCGCATTATGGTCTTTAGTCATCTTTGGCTTAATTCAGGATATGGTAAGACAGGGGACGTGAAAAGATACTCAACTAGGTTTGAGTTTCAAGGTATCAACTTATTTTCCGGGTGTGATTAATAAAATGGTTATACAATTTCAGGCAAAATTCGGAACTTTCCGGATCCGAATCTTACGTTTTAACATTTAAGTTGCGAGATCTCGTTTATTTACCAGGTGCTTCAACTCAGTGTAAACACATAGGATAGTACCATTTCTATTGTATGTTTATTGTACTTCTCATATATTTCTAAAGTAGCAATATGGGTAATTCCATGTCAATTCAACACAGAAAAGTAACATTTCCAACCCTACCACCTCCGATTTCGTTCAAATTTGGTACATTCAATTATCCTGATAAGAGATGGGAAACTACCAATTTGCAGAGGGACTGGACCGGTGATCGAACCCGGGACCTTTGGGTTACCGTCCCAATGCGCTACCCACTGCGCCACCCAGTCGACCCACTTTCCAGTCACACGCCTTCTACTCTTGATGTCGATGTTCTCTCCCGAAACCATCTGGAGAGTACCACAATTCGCAGTTGTGCTTGGACTTTCCTGTGTCTCATAATGGTGAACATCTCACACGGAAGAATTAATATCCAAAGGTGAAGTGGAGGCAACTTCCGATTTTTTCTGTACATTAAACCTCTGTATGTACATATACAATTGATATTAAAGAGTGAAAAGTATGTGACTGGACCGGGGATCGAACCCGGGACCTTTGGGTTACCGTGGTTTCGAGAGAGAACATCGACATAAAGAGTGGAAGGTGTGTGATTGGAAAGTGGGTCGACTGGGTGGCGCAGTTGGTAGCGCATTTGGACGGTAACCCATAGGTCCCGGGTTCGATCCCCGGTCCAGTCACATACTTTTCACTATTTAATATCAATTGTATTTGTATCTACAGATGCTTGATGTACAGAAAAAGATCGGAAGTTGCCTCCATTTCATCTTTAAATTGTTAATGTTCAGCAGATCTGATGCGGGGATATTGTAGGTCCTGCCAGTTGGTCTTACTGGATTGTTTTGTTTACTGGACTTCAATGTCAAGTCTTCTTGTAATACAAATGTCTGGTTTGGCAGGAAACGTAACAGATTGAGATGGTTCATGTGGATGCAAGAAGCTGGCCTATACTTCATCTGTTTCTTCATAAATGTGTAAGACATACGCAACGCACTACGTGTACGAATGTTGTACATACATGCAACAAACAAATCCATGTATTTATGTTAACATAATTTCATTCTCCGTATCAATTACTGACTCTTCTCTGCTCACTGATGAAGTGGAATATATCTTTGTCTGTACTGTACCTTTGTTCATAGATGTTACACAATAAATCTTGACTTATAAACAAGCGCTTAGCTATGAATATGGTTCTAGTTGCAGCTTATACGAGATGACGATGTAGCACATATGGTAACGGATCAATTGAAATTTGGTATGTTAGGCAGATTAAACTATTAACCTATGAATTTAATACGATGATGATGATGAGATTTTTCAACAATCTCTCAAACAGAACCTAAGTTTCCTAATAAGATTTGAACTTCAAGGAACGATATGTTTGTTTCTATTCGTAAGCCAGAAGTAAAGGGTTACTAATTATTACAATTCATACCGACTTCCAGTTATTTCAAGTGTGTTGGTTTAGTTGTGAATCGATTTTAGATACTACACCGAATTGAAAATGAGAAACAGTTTGCCAATATAGATTATCGAACCTTAACCGAAACAATGTTTGTATTAACAAGTCCTATTAAGAATAGCTGCGTTCAACAGGCCGAGCGATTGAGCGTTCAGTGAGTCTTCTGGATTCGGAAATCTTCGAATGACAAGAAGCTTGTCGAGTTCAACGAACAGTTGAATATTGTAAAGCGCTCTGGACTTCTATTTGTATTGTCGATATACTATGTTTACGACACGTTTCTCCTTGAAAAAGTCTATTGCATTTTTTAAAAGTCTTCTCGACACTCATGGATATCTTTTATTAACTTCTATACGCACAACGAAAGAATCCTCTGTATATTTAACACCGTGACCGCCAGGGCAATTTTAGATATTTATCGTTCTGAGCCAAGTTAACATTTAGAGCAGTCATACGCTGGAATGCAAATGTATGTAAATAATTTATTATTATTATTTGAATTTTCAGTTATGATACACATGGCCTAAAACGTATTCTCGTGCCCACACGCCTTGTGTATCAATTCTGATACACAAATTTATCATACTTTTTTCTTCCTTTTTTTTCTTTGTAACTGCGCCATAATCGTTGCATTGTTGTTTTGTACCTGAAACTCACGCACGTTGTTACAAAGATGGACAATATTGGCATGACGAAGACATAGAGGCTATGCTAATGGACTCTAGCATTGAAGATTTAGAAGTATCGGAGGATGAGTGCTATAATCAGTTAGTAGATTCTGATGATGATCCAGAATACGTACCAAGTTACAGCGAAAGCGAAAGTGTTGGAAGCATTGTGATGGTTTAGGAACTATACCAATCATGTCATCATCCGTAAATCCCGCCTCTATACAGCAAATTGTGGAAAATATTGTTTGGAGGGACACAAAAGGCAATCAACCGAAGCTAACCTATACCGGTATAAGTGGAATGAACCCAACGGTGAGTGGAATGTTAGCTTTAGGGGAACCTATTGACTATTTTGAGTTATTTCTAGACACTAGCATTCTAGATGTAATGGTCAATGAGACAAACTTGTATGCTACACAGACACTTATGTCCTCTCAGTATATTGGACCACATTCTAGATTACATAATTGGACTCCAACGGACCGTGAAGAAATTAAGAAATGTATTGGCCTTATAGGCTGGATGGGGCTTCTAAAAGCTTGTAATCTGAAGGATTATTGGAGCACAAGTAAGTTGTATAACATTTCGCTGGCAAAGTCAGTAATGCCACGACATAGATTTGAACTGCTTTTACTATTCTGGCACTATGCTAACAACGAGGAAGCTAGTGGTAAGTCTTTCCAAAGTAGAAACATTTTGAATCTTTTTATTGGCAAGTACCAAGAGGAATACACCCCAGGACAAGTTGTGTGCGTCGATGAATCACTCATTCCTTGGCGTGGACGTTTGATTTTTCGTCAATATATTCCATCTAAACGTCACAAATATGGCATAAAAATTTTCAAACTGTGCAGTGATAATGGCTACACATGGAATTTAGTGGTTTATGACGGTAAGGTAAAGTTTCAAACATGTCAGCTCCAGAGTAATGTCCATGATGAGTGGTCTATTAGTTGAAATGCGTATTGTCTATGCCGACAATTATTATACAAGCATTACGCTTGCATATTGTTTGCTTCATGAAAAGACTCACCTTGTGGGAACATTGAGAAAGAGCAGAAAATACTTACCCCAGACTGTGAAGGATGCAAAGTTGAGAAAAGGTGATACCATTGGTAAAGAATCAGGAGAAGGAGTCACAGTTTGGAAACGGAAAGACCAGAGAAACGTACTTATGCTTTCGACAGTACATTCTGCAGATGAGTACGAAACTACAATTGCTCGTGGGAAAGAAGTTCAAAAGCCAAAGTGTGTCGTTTATTACAACCAGGGAAGAAACCTCGATTGACATTATCGAACAGATGGCTACATATGGAACAGCTCTACGGAGATGTACAAAGTGGTACAGAAAGCTCATGATTGAGGTAATTTGGGGTACAAGTCTTGTAAATGCTCATTACTTGTACAATACTAACACGTTGAAAGAGAAGCTGCCCATCAAAGAATTCCGAGAGTCTGTAGTGGAAAGTTTATGTAGTACACCAGAAACAAAGAATAATCCACCTATTACCTCTATAAAGAGAAAATCAGTGCAGCATCATCTTGTGTTCAAATTGGCGGGGGATCCTCTAAAGAAATTTCGAGGAAGATGCAGTTCTTGTAACAAGAAATTGGGAAGAAAAGACATTCAACCCCAGGTCAGAGGAAATACGCTGCACAGGTACATACGATTTGTGTGACAGCTGTGAAGGAAATCCGTACATGTGTAGAGAATGTTTCAAGAGCAAACACTAAACTGTTCATCTGAGTTTTGTTGTGCCTGTTTGGAGAATGTAAAGAGTGGTGGTAATTTCAGAAATTAGTGCTGATTTAGTTTGAAGGTATTTGCTACTACATTTTTATATATAAAGAACTGTATATAAAAAGAGATGCTAACTTTAGCAATATTACACACATAATTCAAGAATAAAATGTTCAATTTCAGAAGGCTGTGAGAAAACAGTTTGTATAAAATAAATTTTACAATAACTTTTGAAAATATATATACAATGGATTTTTTTATAATGGCACAATTATCATAATATTATTAATAATAATTTTCCATTGTATCAATCCAAATACCAAAGGAATATATCATATATTTTTCTATTGTTTACAATACTGTTATGTTTATTCATTTAAATTGAAGGAAAATGTAAAATAGAGTTACTTAAAGTATGTCCTATCTTCCCTGTAATATACCCTTACCTTACTCAAAATGAACAGAAGTTACTGTACAGAAATCTAAGATATCACTGCAAAGCAGTCAACACAGACCAGAATTATTGATGCTGTTTTCTTCGCCTGGGCCAGAACTACACACTAATACATGCTAAGCTTGCGGCTTCGTGTATCAGTTTGTATACACATGGTGTAAAATTAACCTTTAGGTGTGTATCAGAAATGATACACAAAGCCTGTACAATACATATTATGTGTATCATTTCTGATGCACATGGCGGTCAAGGTGTTCAAACACGTCTTCTGCTACTTCTTGGCATCCAACTTCCGGCTTACTAGTGAACGTGAACATTTTGGCTCAGAAAATGGCGGTGACATTATGGACTAATTCGGTGAGGGCTCAGTGAGATCTCAGCCCGTTGAATGCAGCTAATTATTTGTCTTTTTTTTTTTTGCATCACATCATGGCACAAGCTAATTATGATTGGTTGAAATAAAGATGTATCTGACTGGCTGGTCACAACCAGACATGTGCACCGATTGGTCTGAATAACAGTGTCTGCTATTGGCTCCTGTATTCAGCCTTAGTGTTTAGAATGAGGGTGTACACCATTTGCAGTGTGTTGTGTCAGTTGTCACACCAGGCCTAAAATCTATAGCTTATAAAAATGAATGTGGCCTTATTTGCGTGAGCATCACTCCAATACGGTTTGACTGATTGGAATAATTTTACGCACATGATCAGATATTGGACCCGTGTTGGAAGTTATCATATCAGTTACCATCTTGGATTCAAAGTGGCCGCCTGAAAACAATTTTGCACACAGTTTGAGCCAGATATACGAAATTTAACATAAGGTGTATTATCAACATTATTTTCAGAAAATATTAAAACATTTTGAAAAATTCGCTATCTTGGATCCTGATGACTGTTGCCAACATTTGTTATTCACCCCGCACCAACGGGCTGGCAAATCAGGAAAACTACCCAAGTTAGGGGCGCAGCCCGCCACGAGAAAGCGAAAATTGGTGACAGTCCTGAAGACTGTTCTAAATATATTTTATTCACACTGCACCAACGGGCGGGCAAATCAATTAGCAAAAAATAAATGTTACTAACCAAGTGCAGATGATAATTCATCTCAATTTTCATTACATTCAGAGATTGGATTAGATTTAAAAAAGGATAGTAAACCTGGATTAGCTGTATTCCATATTTTAATAGTATAGTGATGAAGAAAAACATTTTTTTCGGCATGATACCCTTGGTGTGTCATCTTGATATTTGCCATGTTTGTAGTAATATGTTGGAGCAATGAAATAAATATATATATATATATATATATATTTAAAGAATTTGAAGACCTTGAACGTGAAAATTCTTCGAAACAGGACATGTTGTATATCAATTTATAGCTTTACTCATTAACTTTTCAATTATATAAGTTTCATTGCTGTATCGGGATTAGAACCAAAATTATAGTCATTTATCTCGAGACATGCATGTTTAAATTGCACACAATGTCCAAAGTTTGCAGCCCTGTATTTTTCCTCATAATCGTCATATCCCTCTGCAAATTGGTAGTTTCCCATCTCTTATCAGGATCATTGAATGTACCAAATTTGAACGAAATCGGAGGGGTCGGGTTGAATAGTGTGTTGAATTCACATGGAATTACCCATGTGCTACTTCGCATATTTTTATATATTAAGAGCCTGAAGGTGTGGTGAGAGATTAACAAACTTACCAGTACATCAAGAAATAATCCGCGCCACATGCAAGTCCGTGAGCCAGGAAGAGTTCGATACCTAAGACACACAGTACCAGACAACATGCCCCAGCTCCGAACGTTTTGTTGTAGGACGAAAGCTCATTCAAACAACAACACTTTAAATGTTGAATTTTAATCTCTTCTGGCATTATTATAAGACATACAGGCATGTTCGTGATCTGAAAGAAAGCATGTGTAGAGCAAGAAATTACATTTACAGTTCATTGTGTAATAATATTTTTGTTGTGGATGATTAAGTAGTTTAATTTAAGACTATAATACACTATGTAATCAAACGTATCCGGACACTCAGCGAAACGTGTGCTTAGGAATGGACACGAATTGAGCCAGAGGTATTTGCTCGAGTATAGTCTCTGTTTTTCTGGTCGAGTTTGATATTTGGCTCGCCCGTGCGACTCGTATTAGCTCGTTTTTAGTACAGGTAAAATAAGCCGAAAATAGACCCAAAAAAGGAAAAATTCTTCCATTCATGAAACTTTGGTAATAGACTATGTTACCTTAGACATGAGATTCAGAAAACTGAATAGTGCATGCAAATTCTAGGGGGGAAGGTTGCTTTTGGAGCAGGAAGGGGAAAAGTACTGGAATTCCATTGTTGCGTGAAATTGGCGTGTGAGGTGTCGATTTATAGTTTTTATGGTACGCTGAATCGAATTAAAACATCGTCAGGTCAAGAAAACCAACAGCAATAGAAATTTAAGCCAGAAGGGGAATTAAGGTTGGAGATTATTTTGCGATTTCTTTAGAAATATGTCTAATGCAGAAATGTCTCACGTCATAAGCACAGCCATATTCAATCCACTAGTGGATGAGGCCTCTCCCCGAAGTTAGGAGTTGGTCTACTGCTCCCACGCTGACCAGACGGGTTGGGAGAGGAGAGCCGAAGCTCTTACTGTGGTCGCCACTGTCTTTATTCACAGCAGCGCCCCAATTGTCCTCACGATGCTGGGTCAACACCGACATTTTTTAGCCCCCACCGGGAATCGAACCCTGGACCGCTCGCATTGAAGTCGAGCGCGCTACCGACTAGGCTACGCAGGAGCTCATATATACAATTTGGAACAAAAATTGCCTGTATAAATATCTTGGATGAGTTCGTTAGCCAGAAAAATCGGATGAAATATTTCAAAATGCGGCCGCTCGAACTTTTAAAAGAAATTATAATTTCCACAATTATTAACCAATCGGAGCCAAATTTGGCCCAAAACTGAGCATTTAGTTTATGTTAGTCGAGTGTGAAAGTCACAACGATCTATCACATAATAACAAAATAGTGGCCGTTCGAACTTCTAAAAGAATTCGTAGCTATTCCAATTATTAACCAATCGACATGACACTTCGTACATAAATGGGTATTAGCAATATCTCAGTTAATTGTGAACATCAGCATGATCCAACAATAAACTGTCAAAATGGCGGTTGTTAATAATATTCAAAGACTTCTACTTGTTTTTGCAGCCCTGTGCCAAAAGGTGAGATGGGAATTGTAATCGTATGCTTCTGGCGATGCTAGTATAAATGAGAACATTTAGTGGGCAAGACCAACGGTAATAGACCCCTATTTTTATTAGTGTTGATTTTGGTGACCATTAAGTGTTTTCATTTATATTAGTATCGCCAGAAACAGGAAATTACAAAATTACAAAAATCCTCGTTAGGTGAAACGGAAAGACAAGATAGATAGAAGATAGAAGATTAGATTGCCAAATCTAGACAAAAGATTATCCGGATATGTAATGGATAACTACTCATCAGATGACGGATATAGTCCAGTCATTAGAGACATGAAAAAGGTGTTTTGGTGAAAAAAGTTGAGGAGGTTTGATTGAAATTTGGCAGAAGTATACACTCGGGGGCCCTAATTATAAGGCTAAATTTGTGACCCTGAGGGACCGCCGCTCGCACCACCATCTTGAAAATAGTGCATAAAAGGCAGTTTCTAGCATATATCTCTATTCTGTAGGTTTCAGAGATTTTTTTAAATTGGAGTGGATTTGCAATGTAAATTTTCTACAAAGTTACTTACATACAAATTTTGAAAGTGTCACCATTTTGAATCACAAATTGCGGAAAAACATCTATATGTATGTAAAGTATGTCCAGTCTAAACCACTGAAACTAGACAAACGAAATTTGATATGCTGATGTATCATCAAGAGTAGATTAGAGGAAAATTACAAAATTTGGAGAAAATCGTCATTTTCAATTAAATATGGTGGACAAATTATATATAGAAAAGAACACCCAGGTCGAACCGCTGAAGCTATTGGAACGAAATTTGACATAAATGTGTGCCATCAAGAGTAGGTTACGAGAAAATTACGATATTTTAAAAAAAGTCGACACCTTGAAACCAATAAAGCAGATTAAAATATATGTGTATATCTTACATATGTATGTTTCACGGCCATTCTGGATCCAATATGTCGAGTCTTTTCAAATTTCGTAATTTTCTCGCAACCTACCCTTGAATGTACACATGTATGCCAAATTTCGTTTATCTATCTCCAGCGTTTCGACCTGAGTGTTCTACTGTTCTTATATATATATATATATATATATATATATATATATATATATATATATATATATAATTTGTCCGCCATATGGGATTGAAGATCACGTTTTCTCCAAATTTTGTAATTTTCCGTAATCTACTCTTGATGATACATCAGCATATCAAATTGCATTTGTCTAACTTCAGTGGTTTGGACTGGGCATACTTTACATATATAGATTTTTTGCGCAACTTTTTATTCAAAATGGCGACATTTTCAAACCTTTTATATAAGTAACTTTGCAAGAAATTTACATTGCGAATCCTCTCAAATTTTCAATGTTAAAAAATGTTTTCTAAAACCTCCAGAAATGGTGTTCTATGCTAAAATCTGCCTTTCAGCCGCCATTTTTCACGGTGCAAGTGGCTGCCCTCAACCTAAGGTTACAAATTTAGCATTATAGTTAGGGCTCTTAAGTGTACACTGTACTATCGTGTCAAATTTCAAAACTACTTAAACTTTTGAACCCAAAAAGTACCTCATGGGGATGTCATGTAATATCCGGACGGATAGCGGATAATTTTCGGATTTCGGCTAATATAAGGATAACGGGTAATATTCGGATGACGGATAAAACCTGAATGGTTAAATGGATACCTGATAATTTGTCATCTGGTTATCCGGAAATTTTGTTCATTCCAAGAAGACAGCATAGAGACAACAATACTGTAAAATTTGGCTCGATTTGGCTCGTTTTAACTCGACACGACTCGAAACTCGAGTGAATTTCGAGTCGAGTTTCAAGTCGAGTGGGACAATATTTTTGCCGAGTCGAGTCGAATTTAAGGAAAACTCGACTCGAACTCGCTCGTGTCCATCCCTAGGTGTGCTAGAGGGGCTCGCAGGGGCCCGCTCGAGCCATTCGCTAAATATTTACATTTGTTCCGAACCCTTTATTCTATTAAAATTGTTTGCGAGCTTGTTAAAATTGAAAACTTAATAGAACGAACGTGCTTTTCTAATTTAAGCACGTCTTTTTTTACTGTACATTTAATGACTTGTAAAAGAACTTACTTGTTAAGTTATTTGGAGCACACCTCTGGTGGTAGGCGACATAGTATTGCCATCTACCTTGTTGAACACATGATCGGAGATTTCAGTAGTCATCAGAGCGAGATAGCAGAATGGGACAGTCTGAGGGGTTCACGGACTTTCAACATGGTCAGTTTATTAGTGCTGCTTGCGTAAGAAGTCTGTACGCGAGATTTCATCCTCCTGAACATACTGTTTCCTATGTTGTAGTGAAGTGAAAACGTGAAGGGATATGAACAACCAAACGATGTGCAGGTCTGCAGTGGGCGAAAAGTACTGTTTTAAGAAATATGTTCAACTGGGTAAGAAACAGTAAATAATGTAATAAGCCCGATTATGTTCGTTGCTGTTTAGATTTAAGAAATGAAAGTCTTAATGAGATTCGAAGGATATCTTGTCATTGTTAAGGAACAGTGATGGGTCTCTTGAGAAGCAATGTTATGAAATAAGTTTTACTGTTAAAGGAATAGTAACCGACTGTGAGAGTGTGTTAGAGAGCACACGTATATTCTTTTCGTTCCTGAAGTCAGTCGAGTGTGACGAGATGGGTGTTGACATTGTAGCTTGGGGAGGCGGATAGGAACGTAAGCTGCGAAAACGAGTTTGAAGTGTTGCAAATTTTGTGAAAATGTTGATATCCTTACATCGGTGTTGAAAGTGTTCTCGCTTGGTTTGGTGATCGCTGCATTATTGGTGATGTCGGGAGTAGAATTGAACCCAGGTCCTAAGCCATTAGACGTGTCACTAACAGTCTAAGTGTAAAATTTGAAACGCTAGTAGATGAATTGGTTGCGGTGAAAAGAGAGAATGAGGAACTTAAGAAGCAACTGGCTCTTACTAATGATCTTGTGAACAAACTTGAAAATCAGTCGCGGAGAAAAAATCTGATATTTCGGAACATTGGTGAATGTAGTGGACCGGAATCTTGGGTAGAATCAAAAGAACGTGTCTTACAGTTCGTCACAAAACAGCTTACAGTAGACTTCAACTCTAGTCATTTAGAAAGATCCCATATCCTTCGATGAGGACATAATGCCGTATTATTGTTAGGTCTTTCAAGAAAAAGACTGAAATACTTAAAAATGCTATCCGTGCAAAATCAACACATATTATTACTGAGCACTTCTCGGCCTTGCATGCGTAAAACAAGAATACAGTTATCATGTTATATGAAGGACGCTCGATCAAGAGGAGATCGCGCCAAGCTCCAATATAACAAACTTTATGTAAACAATAGACCGTACACTCTTGATGATCTACAAAAAAGTGAAAAGGTGCCTCAAGAAATCACACAAAATAAATCTGAAATTGCAACACTGTCTCCGGAACTTGACAAAAGTGCAGCTGCATCTTTGACATCTGGAAAGAAACAAATGAGCAGGTCAACGCGTTCAACCATGACCCAGTAGCCTAGGGGAAGCAGAGTTTGACAGAAGGAATGAAGAGGAGGAGGGGAGAATATTACTTCTTTACCAAAAAGCAGTGAAGCGTGTAAACGAAACCCAAACGTATCTCAGACTCAGGATGTCAGCGGAAGAGGCAAACAATTTCAGTTATGCAGAATCTGTATTAGCAAAACAGTCGATCTTTACAGGAAAAATCAAGGGACATTTTCTGTAGTGTCACATTAAATAATTATGATGTAATTACAATTACTGAAACTAGGAGCAATGAAACACATTATGATAGTGTACTATTTGACGATAGATACAGTGTTTTTAGACAAGATCGCAATGTTAAAAAATTGAAAAAAATTGGAAAACAAAGGGCTGTTGTTGCTCTTGAAAATTACAATCTTTGTTTATTGAACAATTGTGATGATAAATATGAATGTGTTATTGCCAAAAATTACAGTAGAAAGAGAACCATTGTTTATCTGTGTAGTATACTTTGAACAAAACTCAGTATTGGATTTGTAAGATGTTGAGACAAATTGTCCGCAAGGTAGTCATATTCTACTGGTTGGAGACTTCAATCTTTCATCCATTGCCGGTATTGATTTCGATTTTGTAAATAGCTCAGATAAGTGCAGGAACTGATGTAATTTTATAACCTTTTATGATCTTAAATCATTAAACAATGTGGTAAATCACACTAATCGTACACTATTAAGTTCTTTCAAAACTAGAAAATATTGAAGTCAATAGGGAATTGATTCTGCTAGTACCGTTAAACCTCCATCGCCCAGCTATAGTAATAAACATAAATAACCAAAGAATTGCAAAAATAAAATAAAAGGACAATACTTTTGGTTACAAAATCAGGAAAGCTTATTTTATGATGTTATATAGGGAACTACTGGAAGTTGATTGTAAATGTTTAAACATTATCATAATGTTAAGGACTTAGTGAGTAAGTTTTATGATATTATGTATGAAATATTTGATAAATGTGTACTCTGTAAAAGAAACTCTATCCCAAAGTATCCATGCTGGTTCACTAAATACATTATTAGGAAACTCAAGGTTAAACCAATATATCATAAAAAATCTGTTTACAAAACTAAGAGGCCAAACCCTTCCATCAGGAATTTGTTAGACTGCGTAGGAAAGCCAAAAAAGACATTAGAAAAACATATGGAGCCTTTATATCAAATTTTGAAAATAATATCCATAATGATCCATGTCAACTATGGAAATTTATAAAAAATAAAACAAAACATCTTCCTCCAAATATATTAACATTTCAAAGACAGGATTTGCATAACACTGAAGATAAAGCTAACACATTTGCACAGTATTTTCAGTCAGTATTTGTATCCTCTTCTCAGCTGTTCAATGTTTTTGATAGTAATCACAGAGATTATAAAGAAATCGGAGTCTGTGGACGAAATACATTTGAGTGAAATGGAAAAGGCTATAAAGAACCTAAAATCCAATACGACAGTTGGATCTGACGGTATACCCTCCTATATAATCAAAGGATGTCTTGATATGTTTAAATATCCTCTATTGATTGCTTTCAACTTAACACTGAAAACATGTACTTTCCCCGACAAATGGAAATGTGCTTTAGTTTGTCCAATACCTAAAACCAATGACAGGCGAGAAATTACTATAGGCCTATAGCAATGTTACCAGCCTTTCCCAAAGGCTTAGAACAGATTTTATATGAGCGGATTATTAATGATGTGAAGCCAGTCATTTCAACTGAACAACATGGCTTTGTTTCTCATAAATACATGTTAAGAAACCTTGCAATTGTTACAGTTTTTAAAGTAAACTCTTATGATGAAGGAAAGCAATTTGATATCATTTATATGTACTTTGAAAAGGTGTTTGATAGAGTAAATGACGATATATTACTCGTTAATTGAATAACGATCACTTCTCGTCTTGCTTGATTCGGCTAATGTCCTTTTATTTAACTAATCGTAGAAAATCTGTTATATTAAGATAATACAAACCTAATGAATGTGTACATCTCTGTCAGGAGTCCCCCAGGTTCGAATCTTGGATCGTTGTTATTTCTCTTGTTTATTAATGACCTCCCGGAATTCATACCCGATAATACAAAAATGTTGTTTGTGGATGATCTCAAAATATATGCCAAAATTGATTCTGTTGAAGATGCCATAAAACTACAGCATAGTTTAGATAACATTGCTAAGTGTTGCACTATCAATCAACTTCCGGTCCATGCAAAGAAATGTAAAGTATTATCATATAGTAGAAATAAATCGATTTGTCAATTAGATTATGAAATTAATGGGAATGCATTATGTAGACCTGATGTGATTAAAGTCCTTTGATAAGAAATTGACGTTTAACAACCACATAACAAATATTATAAATGAAGCTCTAAAAATGTTAGGATTTGTAATAAGAATGGGAAAAGAGTTTAACAATGTATCTACATTAGAGGAAATGTAATATACTTATGTACGTTCCAAATTGGAATATGCCTCTACTATTTGGAATCCCTCTCAACAGAAAAATTAGCAACAACTAGAGAAAATACAATCCAAATTTCTGAAATTTCTAACCCATAAAGTAATTTGGATGTATCCTACTTATGAAAACTACAGTACAAAAACTTTTATTCTGAATTAAAAACTTTTTTCAGAAGTTACAGCAAAGGCGTATCATTTCTGATATATTATTTCTTAGAAAAGTAATTCATAATGACATAGACTGCACAGACTTTGTAGACGAAGACGATACTTACGACTGTGCTGTTTGATTCATAAAATAATAAAGAGCAAGTCGCCGGATTATCTATTTAACAAACTAGTTACTCGGTCAACTTATCATTCTTATTCAACCAGAAATTCTAATTCATTAAATGTTCTTCGTTACCGTTTATCCAAGACTGCTGGTGCTTTCTCTTTTCTCCTGCTAGAGCGTGGAACTCGTTGCCGAAAGAAATAGTTCAATGTAGTACCTTCAATAAATTTAAATCAAAATTGACAGAGTATTTGCTCCAGAAGCAACTATTAACAAACAGTACTTATGACTCTGGTTAAAATGACACGAAACCAATGAATTCCTTAAGTTTCCTTTTCTTTTATGTAATATCGAGTATAATTATCTGTTGTATTTTTTATGATCTGGGTAGTTGTATAATACAACAATATGTTGCACAACCGTAAATGGGGCTGTATAATATGCTTGGGGGTTTTCTGTTGTTTTTTAAAATACTAAACTTTGTGTATTATAGAGTGTAATTAACTCCATAACTCTATTAACTTTCACTACTTTGTCTATATAACACGTATGTTTTTTCCTTCGGTGCATTGTATACCTTTGTATTGTGTTCCATTTTATATTTTTTACTTTTTCTTGTATGGGGCATTTTCTGTTTTTTTTTTAGTTTTTTTTTTAGTTTGTGTGGTATCGAGTGTAATTAACCACGTAAGTTTATTATGCACTTTAACTACTCTGTCTGTATACTACGTATTTTTTGTGTATTCTATAATCTGTATTCTATAATTTTGTATTGTACTTTATATTTCTTTTTAAATTGTATTGTATTCTATTTTTTTTTTAATTGTTTGGGTTAGGTGGAACAGCAGCGTATGCTGAACTTCGCCCTACAATAAAGGTTTGTTCAATTCAATTCAATGATTGTTACAGTTTCGTATCCCGTCACTAAAAACTCGAGTAGACAATACTGAACACTTGCACTGCAAAAAGGCCAAAACTAATGTAATGATGAACTCACCAATCTGGAGAATATGTAGGAATTGCATTGAATGAAATGTGTAAGAATGAAATGTTTATGAATTGCATTGAATTTGATATATGTGATATGTCTTACAAAACATATAAAGATGTTGTAATAAAAAATATTTGCAAACCAATATTGTAAATATCGACACATTAATTATCTAAAAAGGCTGTTGTGTTGACAATAAATAAATACATAAATATGTGATATGTAAGTTGTGCTGCGTCAAATAACCTACCCAGATAGCACTGGAACTTGCAATAAGTTAGTACGAGGTTTGGCAATGCATTGCTGCAAACTTGCTAGTTGACAAGTTACAAATTTGTTATAGACGCCAAGCTTGCTACAAACTTATCATGTTAAACATCAAGCCTGTGTCGGAAAAAGATTTCTATTACTTGGATTGGGAATCTAATCTAGAACCTTCAGTTTTGTTTGTAGTTTGTCAGTCTACCCACTGTTCTATTGCGCCACTCCTGACTATTTTACTAGTCATTTATGTTACGAAGACAGTTTTTGAAGTAAATGCACCCAATATAGGCAGAAATTCAAAACTGTGAAAGCTTATTGGTCGTGTTTTAGGGCTATGAAACCTGTTTCGTTGATTTATTTTACAACCAAACCTCCTCATCAAAATCATAATAATATGTATGCTTTACTGCTGGGATCGATGACATATCGCCTTTTTGGTCTTTGTATTGCGTATAATGAAAGAAAACAGTAGTTATCTAACTTGAATTGTTTACCTTACTTTGGGGAAGAAACGTACAATTTTAAAAATACTGTTAAATGTTGAAAAGTAGAAAAAGAAGGAAAGGGAAGGAAGGAAGTACGATCAAAAAGAATTTGTTAAAACAAACGTTTGTGTTTTTAATCCCAGCGTTCCAGTTAGTAGTCATTGGAAGAAACAATCACTGTAAGAAAAAATCAAGGCTAGCCGAAAATTTGTTTAAACTAAAGTATTATCAGGGAAAATAGCTTTGAGAAATGTCATCGACCCGAACAGTAAAGTACACATCATTATGATGCTCTTGAGGTGACTTGCTTGTGAAAAATCACGAATCAGCCTTCTTCATAGCTTTAACACAGGATCAATAAGCGTTCTCAGTTTTAAAATCAAGTCTACTTAAATACCGTTATTTCAGAAACTGTTTTCGTTACATATAAGGACTAGTAAAATAAATATGAAGATTTTGGCTTCGAACCCGACTGCAGTCTGAAATCTATTTCCATCACGGTCTCGATGTTGGTCTGCCAACATTTTTAAAAACAAGGTTTGTGGAAAGTTTGTCCTGAAAGGTTAGTAGCAAGTTTAACGCGCAAAATTGGTAGCAAATTTAGCATTTGTCAATTATCAAGTTCGCTGCAAGTCTGCAGTCTTGCAATGCCAAACTTGCTGCAAGTTTACTATGCTATATCGGTACGACTATTTCACGTGTGTATTTGATAATAAGTGGGTGAACTAAATTGTAGAAATAGATATATTGGAGACCATTCCTTATTTGAATCGATAGAAGTAGAGTGCATTGATAGCTTATAGTGCTTGAGTTCCCATTTTAATTAGAATACTAAAGATAGACTTTTGAAAACATTTCAATGGCGCAGTAAAAGGAACGAAGACCTATGTTTTCAATGATTGATTCGTTCATTTGATTTCATTTGATCAATTTCATTTGATTCGTTCGAGAAAAGGAATCAAGATATTCAAATATATTTAGAAATGTTCGACAATTTTTGTTTACCACAAAATATAAAAGATGATAGCAAATCCTACATCTTATTATCTGTGGTACACTCTCAAACTTTTCGAATACTCCGAGAAGTATTAATATTTTTCGGAGAGATTGGCAAACAATAGCTACGACGATATATCTATTAAGTTACAAAAACATTTCACAACCTAAAAGAAATGGAATGTTTCAAATTCCACACCTTGAAGCAGACACCATTACAATCTGAGCAGGATTACGTAGTTTTATTGAAAAGGAAAGCAATACAATGAGAATATGGCAGCAATTTAGGAGAAATGATTTTTGATCACTGATCAGTTGATAGTAGGCATTCATATTGACAGAATGCGCACGCATTTACTAGATGATCCCAACTTCCTTTTGGATAAAACCATGGGAATAATGTAAATAGAAGAACAAGTGGAGAGAGATACAAAAACCATCAAATGATCACGGAAATTTACAGCAAATGTATACGATATTGAATCAAGAAGCGATTCCAGGCACAAATTTTATAAAAATGCAAGGAGTCCAGCAACAGAAAGCTATAACAACCCCTTCCTGAATACTTAATGAAAACACGGCGGTTATAGAAATTTATTTAATTTTCTAGAATATTTCGCCCCACTCGCTGGAGTTTTCTCAGCTGTGAACTACTTTATCTACATTGACCTAATCACACATATTTTCTTAATCACAGGGAAACACAGGCAGACATTCGAAATAAATCTAAGCAACAGATTCAGTACCTTGGGAGAGTTAGAAGATGAAGAGGACATCAAAAGCATAAATAAAATACTGACTGAAACAACAAGAGAGGGACAGCCAACGAAATAACAGGAACCAGAAAGAAAAAGAGCGTAAAATCTCAGAAGAAAGTAAACTCCTGATGAAGAAAAGAGGGGAAATGAAAGAAGAGGAAAATTACATAAAGAGAATTGAGTACATAGAACTGAATAAAGCGATAACGAAGAAAATAAGAGAGGATGTACGAAGATACAAGGAGCACCTTCTTAGAAATACAGTCAAGGTAAACAAGAAGAGCCTGAAGAAAACCAAACCGAAGTTCATGATAGGGAGAAAGCAAATAATAGCAGTTAAGAGACTAGACGGGACCGTAACACGAAATAAGGAAGAAATTATAAAAA
>JAGDQP010008943.1:9929-33593 GCA_022664845.1 Lepisma saccharinum | reverse complement strand
TAATTGCATTTAAGAGACTAGACGGGACCGTAACACGAAATAAGGAAGAAATTATAAAAATATTTGAAAATTTCTACAGAGAATTGTACTACTCCGAAGAAGAACTAGGAAATGATGATTCAGAAGAAAATGATGTAGAAGTTTCAACGTAATGAAAGAAGTGGATAAAGGGCCTCGAGGGATGAAGAATGAAAAATCGCCAGGAGAAGATGGACTCACAGCAGAGATGTTTAAATGGGGAGGTGAAAAGATGAATGAGGAACTTGCTAAATTATTTTCGATGTGCCTGAAGAAGAGAGAAATCCCGTCAATTTGGAATAATGCTGTTATCATCTTGTTGTACAACAAAGAGGACAAAGAACGCGCGGAAAACTACAGACCAATTAGTTTACTGTCATTTCTATACAAAATGTTTACCAAAATTATTTTGAATCGTATTGAATGAAACTTGGACTTAAGCCTGGAAAGGGAAAAAGCCGTATTTCGTCGTGGATTTAGCACAATCGACCACAAACAAGCATTGAACGAAGTTACGGAAAGGTCTAATGAATATGAACTTCCACTATGTCTGGGTTCGTAGATTTTGAAAAAGCTTTCGAATCGGCCTCATTGGAAGCAGTATTTAATCACTTGAACATCAAGGCATCGGAAGTGCATACATCAAGTTACTGCGAAACATTTACTCGACTCCTACATCTGTCATTAAACTGCATCAAGAAAGTGAAAAAAAAAATAGAAAAGGGGTAAGGCAAGGAGATTCAATTTCTCTAAAACTACTTTCTGCTGTCCTGGAAAAAGTGTTCCAAAATTTAAACTGGAATGAAGTTGGAATAACAATAAATAGCGAATATCTTCATCACCTACGATTCACTGATGATATAGCTCTGTTTGCTTTAAGTGCAGAAGAACTACAAGCCAGAATGTAAAGGCTGTGTAATGAGAGTTCGAAAATAGGCCTTAAAATGAATTTAAGTAAAACAAAAGTAATGTACAATCAACATTCTGCAAAGAAGGAAGTAAAGATAAACGGAAATACAATAGGCATAGTTGATGAGTATGTTTACCTAGGGCAGCTCAAAACATCGAATGCCAAGTTGACTGATGAAATAAATAGATGTAAAGTGGCTTGGAGTTCGTGTGGAAGCCTACACATTATTTTCAAAAGCAAAGTACCAATGTGTCTCAAGCGTAAAGTTTATACTCAATGTGCATTACCTGTGACGATGCACGGCTGTGAAACTTGAACATTGAATGCACTAACGACTCAATAGTTAAGAGTCATACAAAGAGAAAGGGAGAGATACAAGCCAGGAATAACCAGGAGGAACAGGAAGACAAATGAATTAATTCGCGAACAAACAAAGGTAGAGGATGTAATCAAGACTGCGAAGATGAAGTGAAAATGGGCCTGTCACATAGCTCGACGAACAGATGGAAGATGGACGACGAATGTACTATATTGGATTCGTAGAGAAAAGGAAGGACCGAGATGACGTCCAAATGCAAGATGGTAGATGAAAGCAAGCATGTTTCAGGAGCTGCATGGATGAGGATAGCAACAGACCGAGATATTTGGAAAGAAAAGGGGAAGACCTTCATCCAGTAGTGGATTGAAAATTTCTGAATATTATATATATATATATATATATATATATATAGTGGTTTAACAGTGTAGCCAGTTACAGATTTCTAGTTACCCCTACACTGCGTTCTCTTTTTAATTACCTTCCCCATTGTTCCTTAAGTTTCCTTACTTTTTTGTTTATCAAAATGTAAGCAGCTTCCCAGATATCTTGTTCTTTCTCTGCTCTGACAGTTTTAACTTTCTGGTAT
The DNA here is from genome assembly GCA_022664845.1 of Lepisma saccharinum. Classification (NCBI taxonomy): domain Eukaryota; kingdom Metazoa; phylum Arthropoda; class Insecta; order Zygentoma; family Lepismatidae; genus Lepisma; species Lepisma saccharinum. Next base: position 31,760 of record JAGDQP010008943.1, on the reverse strand, counting down.
CCCACAATATGATGTCCTTTTTCTACTATCTGTTGTGACAATTCTGAACTGTCCTTTTGTTTTGCTATATGTCTCTTATGTTCCTTTACCCTTGTTGTGATTCATCTTTTGGTCTAACCAACATAAGATTTATCGGTAAATCATTTAATTTCGTATATACCATACGTCTCTTCAGCTTCTATTGCCCTTTGGTGTTCATTGAAAATATTATATTTTCTTTAAAATTAGGTTTCAAAATCCCTTCCACCCCGAAATTTCTATATAGCCGTTGTAGTTTGTTGGATTACATCTGAGACCTGGTATTCCTGTTCTAAACTCCGTAGTATCTTTTTAATCAATATTTGGTTGCAGATTTATTTTTAATTTGGTCCTTAATCTAAATTTTCCTCCACAATATGACCATTTCCTCCTTTGTATATCCATTCTTACTACCCATGAAAATTATCTATCATAATTTCTTTTTAATGCTTCTTCAACGTTACAAAGTTTCATTGTCCTCAAAAACATATCTTTCCACACATTTTGCTTTATCTGAGGTGGGTGGCCCGAATTTGTATCTATATATTCACCATCCGCTCTTCGTTCCCAACCCTTGTATCAAATCTCCCATGTTTTTTTTTCTACCAGGATATAAAAAAAATGAAGAGAATCACTGTTTTCATCTTCTCTTGTGATTGAAATATTATTTAATAGAAATAAATATTTTTCTATAAACGATAGTTTTAATTAAGTATTCAAGAAGATAAGATTAACGACGTAAATTTTAGAAACATTATTAAGTACAATAACTCCTCTTGAATAATTCATGAGAAAAGAGCATTTTCTAATAATTGTTTTCGCAGTGGTTTGAAACATCAATCAGGACAAGATAAGACATTCAACGCCATCTGCTCCAACTGTTCAAAACGAGGACATTTCAGTCAAGTATGTAGGCAAAACCAAGTATATCATATGACTGATTCTGTTCCAGACAGTTCTAATGAAGTCAAGAATCACTCAACTCAACCGATAATAAATTCACTTTCAGTGGAAGATAATTTGTAGGTAAACACTACAGATACTATATTACCAACTAGTGTCAACGCAACTTCAAACAGCAGAACACAAAGAAACAGGGGCCATTGATACCGAAACATTACAATTTAATTGGAAATAGCTTCATCAATGACTAACAATGAAAACCACCTAAACATGATCAATAATACATCTTTCAGAATAGTCGAAGAATTATCAATCTGTATTAAACACAACAATAACTCTCAATTAAGTAACTTAATTAACTGAATTAACACTTCCATCTATAATTTTGGGTAGAGAAGGTATAAATATTTTATGACCTAATTGGAAGCATGATTTTGATGATGATTGTATGAAGTTGGGTGCTCATACTTGAACGATTAGAAACATTGAAAGATGATTTACATAGCGAATTGCATGAGTAAGTGCATCAAAATACAAAAGAAGTTTTAGTCAAGAAATTTGGAAAATATAAGAGTTAGAAAAAATAAAAGAGACCTAAGATTTGTTAATAATTTAACGTCATTTAAGAGAGATCAAAATATACAAAATTTTCTGAAACTCAAACAGATAATGGAACACTAAACCAGTTAGATCACATTAAAAAGGTTAAATCATGGACACCTATAGAAATTACATCTTTTGTCACTCAATCAAATCAAGGAATACAAAATCGGACAGATCACATCGAACGGGATAAATCGTTCATACGTATTAAGTCAGCAGGCACAGTGAACATAAAAGAAAAAAGAAGAAGCATTTCAATTAGCTGATAAAGAAGATAAACATACAGATCCGGTAAACATATCTACAAAGGAAGTAATTGTGATTTCAAATGAAAGACAAAAGAGGAGTGAAGATAACGCGGAAAGTCAAGTAAAGAAAAACAGACAAATGAAACTTAATGGAAAAGGAGCTTCAAGTATTAAATTGGAAGAGAAGGATTATGTTCCCTGGGGAAATGAAGAAACAGTGTAGCTAGAAAAAATAGAGGACATTAATAAACATGATTATGAACTTTTGTAGTGTCAGACCATTCGATTTTTATGTTAATTATTTCCTAGTGAGGTAGAAACTGTATTAGTTTGAGTCATACATATATGTAAAATGCAAAATGACGTGATTATATAGCTCTGATATTAGTTGACCCTAGTTCAAAGGAACAGTAGAGAGTTGCAGTGAGTGAAAAGTACTGTTTTAAGCAATATGCTCACTTGGGTAAAAAGCTGCAAATAATGTAATAAAACTAGATTATATTGGTTCCTGTTTAGATTTAAGAAAAGAAAGTCTTAACGAAATTCAAAGGATTTCTTGTCATTGCATGTGTGTTTAGAGCATCAATATAATGAAGTAAGATGTACTGTTTAAGCAGTAGTGTATGTGATATGTAAGTTGTAAGCTTAATGTTATTGTGCTGTGTCAAAGGACCTACAGTTATTTCAAACTTGTTCTTGATAATAAATGGGTGGACTAAAGCAACCCCCCAAAATAGAGATATTGGAGATTATACCTTATCTGATTTCATAGCAAGTAGACTGCATTGGTAACTTATAGTTCTTGAGTTCACAGATTAGCTAGATATGCTTTCGAAATCACTTCAAGGCCGACCTCTCATAGTGACTTCCGAAGACTGTCGAGTGTTGAAGAGGGTCGTACAGCGTAATCTTCAATAATCCATCGCCACCATCACAGGATTTCCAAATTGCATCGGGGATCGACTCCAAACACAATGACTGTTAGATTCAAGGTGCGGAAACTTGGTGTCCATGGCAGAGCAGCTGCACATAAGCCACACATCATACAGGGATATGATAAAACGCGTCTCATGTGGTGTAAGAAGCGTCAAAACTAAGTCATAATATAAGGGAAACTCGTTGTGTGGAGTGAAGAATTGCGGTATATAATGTGGCTATCCGATGATAGGGTGTAGATGTGGTGAATGCCTGCTGAACATAGTCTACCAGTTTGTGTAGTAACAGTCAGTAGAAGCATGCACTACAAAGCAACACCGATGCCTTAGGAGAAGCATGCGATGAGATAGGCCTACAGATAAAACAAAATACATGATAACAAGCCGAAACAGACTTGGCAGCATACGCAACAAGCAATACTACCGGACAACTCATGTTTCTATTCAGTCCAAAAACTTCTAACATCACGATTAATATCAAGGAAGTTGAAATTGAAAATATATAGAACGACTATTCTGCCGGTAACTGTTTACGGTTGGGAAAGTTGGAGTACGTAGCAGATGAACATAAATTGCGTGTGTTTGAAAATAATCTTGAGAAAGATATACGGGCCGACGAGATGGCTGTAGAATGGAGGAGACTGGATAATGAGGAACTCCACGGACTGTACTATTCACCAGATGTAAGAATTATGAAATCGCGACGACTAAGGTAATGTATCTCGGATGGGGGAAAATCGAAGATTATATTCTATGCTGGTTGGGAAAACGGTTGGAAAGAGACTGTTGGGAAGACCTAGACGTTGTTGGAATGATAATATTGGAAATGATCTTCGAGAAGTAGGTGTTCGTGATGGAAATTGGCTTGATATTGCGTAGGATAGAATCCAATAGCGAAGGTTTGTTACTGCGGCGATGTACTTGCGAGTTACGTAAGACATAGAGTTAGTTGTATAGTATCGAGTGGGAAATTCGGTGGTGGTGGGGTTACAGTGTGGTCACGTTTGTCCTGGGGGAGCTTGGCTCCCTTGTTTTACGTGGCAATATCACTGCAGAAGCTTACCTTTACATTTTGAACATTTTTCTGCTGCGTACCATCGAAGACCTGTTAGGGAATGACAATTGTGAATTTTAACATGACCGAGAATCCATATATAATGGAGGCATTGTTGGGGAGTGTTTTGACGACTAAAAGGTATCACTAATAGATTGGTCTGTGCAGAGTCTGATTTGAACATAATAGTACATCTCTGTGACATTTTAGAACGCCGACTTCGTGCTAGACCACACTGACCCACATCGATACCTGCTGCAATTCTCCAGAAAATATTCCCCACCTCATTGAGAGACTGAAACGGGGTCACTTTCGGTGTCCCGGTCTGACCCGAACATAGGTGACTCGGTTCGAAACTTGAGCCGGTGACCCGATTGACCCAAATGATCGGGACTTGGTCTTGACCGGAATCACCAGACTGAGTAAACTCGGGGACTCCATGATCGAAACTTTACCAAATTAACCCGGCAGCGATATCTTGACCCGGTGACCGGCCTTCTTTCTGTGGTTAGAATCAATTTATATTATATTGTTAGATTCACTGAGAAGTGAACTTCATATGTTCAGGAACTTCACATTTGAGATATTTAAAAGATTTCAATGTTTTAATACTACTTAATACTTCAAACACAAAATTATTTCAGAATAGCCTTTCCGAGGTTGTATTTGTACACCCAGATGGCAATTTATGTTCTCTCCAAGGATATGAACCTATTTCCATATCTTATTACTATCGTTAGATTTGTTTTGACGTAGAAAGTTTTTGTACTCTGGGGAGTAATACTCCTGCTCCCGGTTACCGCAGATCGAAAAAATGTTCAAACGCAACTGTATCATAACGAAAGAATGAAATCTCAGTTTGGCCCTCCGGGTCAGCGGGTAAGAAGCATAGACCCGTTGACCTGGTTAAAAATCACCCGATTGGCCCGGTGACACGTTTCAGCTCTGCTCATTAAAAGTATGCCTGCGAGAGTACAGCTGTGATCAAGATTAAAGGTGGGCCAACATCGTATTCTCTGCCAGTGTTTCCGATGACGGGCGACCCAAACTTGTACTTCATTTTCAAATGAGCGTTAAGATCCAATTTCAAAATATATGACTAGTAGGGTAAATGACCATCATAAGTCTACAGTATCCTTCTGTATCTTGTAACCAGGGGTGGTTTTCTGTTTCAGTTTTTGGCCTGGTACACTGCATGGAGAGAATTCATTTTCTCACAAGAGATATTATCTAACTGTCCACCTCCGATTTCCTTGAAACTTTGCATGTTTGTAGAGGAGCTAAAATAAGCAGACACGTAATTTTTCGGACCCAAAACGGTTTGAGGGCGGCACCTTCTCCCTCCAAAATTTTAGAATTCTACAATTTCTAAGTGCTTAAATTTAAAACATCACCCTCCGATTTTCTTGAAACTCTGCAGGTGTGTAGAGGGGTTAAAATTAGCAGACACGTACTTTTTGTTTCGACCCGAAAAAGGCTTTGAGTGAAAGAGATTATAATACCAATCCACACTTGAATAAGAAGAAAAATAAGAATGGAAATTTCATAAGCTTATCAGATTCAAATAGTGGAAATGATGTCAATGATGAAACTGTTAAACTTATGGAAAGTAGAAACAAAATGGAAAGAGAATGAATAAGACTTCTATAGATAAAAGCTATTCGAAAAAACTTTGTTGGTGCAGGCGAATTAGACATTGAATATACGTGATCTTCAAAGGACTGTTGTAATTGCCGTTCTTAATAACATATTAAAAGTTCCGACGTATTCGCCTTGTGATAATTCCGCCATGTTAAAAAATGGCGGATCGACTGATGTATTGCACCGGTCTTTCAAGATTATCTCCGAAACAATTCATCTTAGATAAAGAAAATCACTCGGAATGGAAACTGAGGGAAAATATATTTCTACTTATGTCAACGATGCTGCCACCAGCTCCTGACGACGTACTAAAGTTGATATCATGTTTATGTTTAAAGGGTTGTGAAGGTCGCTGTTCATGCAAACGACAGGATTAAAGAGAACCGATCTTTGCGCCCATTGTAGTGGAATGGGATGTAGTAACCATCCCGAACCAATTTGGAAAAGACACCGATGACGAAGGTGATTGTGATTAGTGATTAATAATGAAAATCATAGTAATCAATAATTCACAAATTGTGAAACTTTTCACAATAGACATTATTGAGGTAAAGTTTGAAGTCTTCCTTAAACAAATGGAAGCGTAACGTTAAATGGATTTCCCCTCAGTAAAGTCTTGAGGTTGGGATGATCACCATAAACGGAGACTAAGGCTGTATTTGCGAGCATGTTAGTGGCTCTACTAAGTGAATTAGATCTATTGGGGATACCACGTTAAAAAAACGCGACGTTGGCCCCACCTATCAAATAGCACTATTATTTAGTCTCACTGGGATCAAGACGGTGTGGACATGGACTTGTCTGTGGGCTTCGTCTCACAGTTTTGGAGATCATTAAGTAGAAATAAGTGGTTTAAGTGCATGATGTACGTTGCAACACAGAAAATCGCTATAACTGGATACATCGCCACCACCTGACATATATTGCTGGGCAGGGGGAGTTTGAGGCGTGACCTAAGATACACTAGTGAACTTACCTACTATATATTTCATTTATCATAAAATAAGCAATTGATAATTAACCAATCATAATAGAAATGATGTATATCTGATAAAAAATTATTCATTTTCTCCCTACTTTTAGTTGAAAATAGAAAGTTTCCAAGCAACGAGTAAAGGACCATCTTATAGGAAATTTTACGTTCTTTCAATTTGGGCCTTTGCATTCTTTACCTAAGATGAGCTGTTTCCGAGATAATCCAGAAAAACTGTTGAAATGTACCGCCAATCCGCCATTTTTCAAGATGGCAGAGTTTACAAGGTGGATCCGTTGGGACTTTTAATATGTTATGAAGACAGGCATTTACAACAGTTATGGGAGGAAAGAAATATTATTTTTTTCCTGATGAGTATTAGTTTGACTGTACTAACAAGTGCAGGTCCATATGGTTGTCGCGCAAATCCGATGTTAACATACGGCGCCTGATTGAGCATGAAAAGATACAGTTTTCCTGCAGGGCAGCGAAGAGTTCAGACGTATTCAAGACAGCTCTCGGTCGCAACGTTGTCAGATGGACAACAGCATAGAACAGTATAGGGCAGCTATATGCTGTTTCTCTTCTACGCGGAAGAAAATCAGAAAAATAGCAGTTGTAACAGAGAATGGGAATGACAAAGGAAGCGAGAAGTGTGCTTTAAGTAGTGCAAAACTTATTGTTTTGCTATTTTTGGCGCAGACAGTGGAACCAACCCGGAACCTGAAATGGAGGATATTAGGAGTTTACTAAAGGTCCTGAAAACCAGACGAGAGGAGATTATAAGTGAGGTGAAAAACATACGTGTGAAACTGCAATTAGCACTTACAAGAATCTCTACGCTTGAGGAACAGTTGAAACAAGAAGAACAACGATTGGATCGTTTGACAAAGGAAATATGGTGATCAAGCAGGAACTCGATTACTTGGAAGAACAATCAAAAATGAACAATTTAATTATATACTGTGTCACGGAAGACGTAAATAAACTAGAAAGATGAGGGGAAACAGAATGGAAAGTTTTAGATATCATAACGAAATATACAGAAGTGGATGTGACAAGTGATATGGTTGAACGAGCTCATAGGTTAGGGAATAAACTCAGTAAACGCCCAATAGTATTGAAACTTACGTCATTAAAAAGAAACAGGAAATTATACGGTGTGGGAGCAAATTCAAACAGGGGGGCATAAGTGTAACCGAGCAATATTCCGAATGCGTTAGACAAACAAGGAAAGAACTGAAAAAACACCTAATACAAACGAGAAATGAAGGTCATATCGCACATTTACGTTAAGATAAACTCTTGGTGAATGGCGTGAAGTACACCTTGCAACAGTGTGTTGATTATGAAAACAGCCTGAAACTAGTAAACCAAGCTTCCCCACTGCCAAAGGAGGTGGTTCCAACCCCTTCTGAGAGCTCAGCTATGGGAGGGGGAAAGAACGAAGAACTCATAAACAGGAAGGTCAATGACCTCTACCCTCGAAGGCTAGCAGCAACGGGAGGACCAACTGGGCAAATGTAGGTGAATATGTGTGGGGGTGGAAAGTGGAAGGGCGGGTGGAAGAGTGCCTGAAAATATATCGGAACGAACAGCCAAAGAAGATTCCCAGGTAAGCCGCTCACTCACTATTCTACATCATAACGTACAGGGATTAGTGTCGAAACTCTGTGACTTAGAAGCACTCGTGCATTCAATAGATCTTTTTGTGACATGCTTAACAGAACATTGTTGACAAGTGAAAACATTTACAAATAAAAAAAAATATTCCGACTGTTAGCTATTTCTGCAGGGAACAACACACCAGAGGTGGATCATTAATTTTAGTTAAAGAAAATCTAATACCATATACTAAGAAGATAGATATAAGTAACAAAGAATTGAGTTTTGAATATTCTGCAATAGCCTTGCAAAACTTGAACCTAGTTATTGCCGCAATATACCGTAGCCAGCACAAGATTTCTTTGATATTTTTTGGAAAGTATTAAAGATTTTCTTGATAGCATCAGACACATCTATATAAAAAAGTGTTGATTTGTGGAGATTTTAATATTGATTTTCCCATTGAAGACACACATAAAGAGCGCACACGATCACTACTAAACACATTATAAAGAAACCTACCAGAATAACAGCACCCTCGAAAACAGCAATTGATAATATATTCGCAAACACCCAAGACAACATTTCATATGATATTATAAACGGATTATCAGATCACACAAGCCAAGTAGTATCTATACAAACAGATCAAATTATTGTAGACACACACACAATCCAGGAATTCCGAAATTATTTATTATTATTTATTTATTATTTATTATTTACCTTCTACAGAGAAATTCATTCTCCACTTAATGAAGGTTTACACTGCTACAGTTATAGTATACAATATATAAAGAAAATAATATAAAGACAAAAAAAAATACGAATAAAAAAAACAGCAACACAAAAAATACAAACTTAAATCTCTAATCTAATACACCTATAGACTTAAAATAATTCATAGAAAAGAGTAACATAAGAAATGTTTCAACCTTCATACATTAGATAAAATCATCAATAAATTCCACAAATATTACATCGTCCGTGTATCAAACAATACACACATACATACATCACATTAGTCACACGTAAATGCATACATACACACATATCACATACATGCAAATACATTCACAATACATACATACACACATACACATACCCATTACATATACATAACTTTACTCATTTGCAAATAGCTAAATATTTGGAACAAATCACTCAGTATATAGAAATGTTTTTGAAAGTTGCATATTGAAAATTAAAAATAGAATATTAAAAATCAAATCTGTAAAATGATCTCAAAACTACGTTCGAAAACTGAGAAAGTTAGTGCAAAATCTATACTAGAACATTTGCACAAATTATTGTACTCGGAGCACATTTTAAGTAACGGTGAATTTTTATATTGTTCTGTGTTTGGCTTTTTGTATGAAAAAAGATACTTTGTCCGTGTATTTGCTCTTTTGATGTTAAAACAAATCAAACTAAAAAAATGACTGTTATCAAACTTTCCATTAACTGTTTTATATAAAAATATTTGCTCACTTATTCTACGTCTGTTATAGAGGCTAGTATAATTGAACTCGGCTAATAAGTTATTATATGAGATTCCATTTTCAATTGCAGATTGTTTATACTTTTTATAATATAAGAAACGTAAAAAGCGTTTCTGAATCGACTCCACTTTTTTCACATGAAATTTATGAGAGGTTGACCATATGACTGAACCATATTCTATTTTACTTCTCACCATACTATTAAAAAGGATTCTAAGAGAATCGACATTATTTAAATAAGTGGCATTTCTGCGTAGGAAACCCAAATTCCTGAAGCCACTATTGATTACGTATTGGATATGGTCGTTGAAAGTTAAGCGTTCATCAATAATAACACCTAAATCTTTAATTGATTGTACTTGGTTAATAAATGTATTTCCAATTCTATAATCTACTAGAAAGTTGCTTTTCGTTTTGGAGAAAATCATATAACAACACTTTTGTCTGTTGAACTGAAGACAATTTTTTTCAGCCCAATTACATAAGGCATCAATATCTCTCTGGAGGTGCTGACAATCCTCAACAGTTTGGACTTCAGCATATATCTTTATGTCATCTCCATACATTAAACAATTTGCAAATCTAATTATATTTGGAAGATCATTAACATACAACAGAAACAATAATGGACCTAAATTAGATCCCTGAGGTACTCCTGAGTTAGTTACATATTCAAATGATTTGAATTGCTTGTACATGACGAACTGCTTAATGAGTAAGATATGATTTAAAAAGAGCTACAAATGGAGATGATAGACCAAATTTAGATAATTTTGTCAACAGTAGAGCATGATTAACCTTGTCGAAAGCCTTGGAAAAATCAAAATGTACTATTGATCTATTATTTAATGCAGAATATATATATTGTATGTAATTTACTAAGTTAGTTATTGTGGACCTAGATGGAAAAAGTCCATGTTGATTTTCAGTAATGTAACTTTTAACATGAGTCAGTATACGATTGTATAAAATTTGTTCAAATACCCTAGCAGGTGCACATAGAATTGCCACTGGTCTATAATTTTCAATGTTTCCGTTATCACCACCTTTGAATACTGGAGAGACCCGTGTTGTCTTCCATATATCAGGAAAAGTTTTCGTTCTTATTATTAAATTATAAATAGTACACAATACTATGAGAACTTCAGAACAGGCCTTCAATATATATGGATGTATCTCGTCAGATCCACTAGATTTTTTCGGTTTCAATTTTTTAATCGCATCTCTATATTCTTTAAACGATACTTCATTTAAAGGCAACGTATTCACATACTCAATGTCAGGATCTCCAGATATCGCGACTATTTGACGAGAGCTTTCATAGACAGATTTAAAAAATGTTGCAAATCCGTTGGCAATATCTGAGCCCGTATCTAATACTTTGTTATTGTGTTTCATAATGCTGTTACTATTTTTTATTTTATCTCTCTTATTTTGTACTAAATTCCATAAAGATCGGGTATCATATTTAATATTTTCCTCCATTTCTTTGATATAATTATTATAAGCTTTTCTTATCATACTTAATTTCTTTCGAAGCTCACAAAACATTAACTTATTGTACTCTGAATTCTTCATCCTTTTCCTATAAGAATATTTAAGTTTTATTGTCTTTATTATTTCATTAGTAAACCAACATGGGTATTTTTTCTTATATGCGATTTCACTTGAGGAACATTTTCTTTGAATACGAAATCTACAATCTGATAAAAAATAGCCAGTTGCACATTCCATATGATTAAAAGCACCCAATGCACTGTAATCTGCGTCACGAAACATCGTATATAACTTTGAAAAATCAACTCTTTTAAAGTTATATTTCAAAACGGTCGTTTTTAAAATAGGTGAGCTGGTTCTTCACTTTCAGATTTATTATAATGAAGAATATAAACAAAAATTTACAACTAGATTGTCCAAAGGATCGTGGAGCGATGTATATGACAAAAACACAGTAAACGAGAAGTTTAATAGTTTCTACATTACTCTACAACAGACATTCTACGCGTGCTTCACTAAAATGACAATAAAAACTAAAAATAAATGGAAGAAAGGTTGGGTAACAAGGGATATAAAAATCGTAGTATAATAAAAAGACATATTTAAAGTGAAATTCAGCAATCTAAGGTTGCTGAAATACATAAGAAACGTTTTTTAGCATGTTATAAAAAGCAAATAAGAAAAGCTAAGTGTGACTACTACACCAATAAAATCATGCGAACTAACAACAGAACACGGATGATCTGGAATGTTGTAAATGAAAATGTCCAAATTAAAGACAGAAGAACACACCCTAACATAAACTTAAATATAAATGGAACAATAACATTAAGACCCGCGACAAGTAAGCGAAACCTTAAACAACTACTTTACAGAAGTTGAAGAAACTTTAATAAAAACACTGAACAGCAGTATCGGCCTTACAAATACTGCAAATATCTAAACCGCGGAACTCAAGCACTATATATAATATGCTTATAACTGAAAGTGAAGTGTTTAACGATATTGAAAGTCTCTAAATCAATAAGTGATGAATTTCCAGTGAAAGTAATTAAACAAAATAACATATACTTGACACATATTCTAACTTACTTATACATGAATGTCTGAGCAATGGTACCTTCCCCTCCCAATTAAAAGTAGCAAAAATAGTACCAATTTACAAAAAAAGGAGATAAATCGCTTGTACAAAACTACAGACCTATGTCTTTACTTCCTATATTTGGTAAGATTCTCGAAAAACTAATAAAAAGATTAATAGAATTTCTAACAAAACATAACGTATTTTGCAAAGAACAACATGGATTTCTTCCCCAGAGGAGCACAACAGCTGCAACCTACACCTTAATTGACTGTATTCTACGGGCTGTGAATAAAAAGGAATTAGTTTTAGGTATATTCTATGACCTTAGTAAGGCTTTTGATCTTGTAAATCGCTAAATACTGCTTAAGAAACTAGATTAATATGGGATCAGAAGAAAGGCAATAGAATTGCTCCAATCCTACCTAACAAACAGAAAACAAGCAGTTGAAGTCACGCATAATACAGAAGAAAACAAAGCATATTTCAAAACAAATGACAATCCACATGAGATTATACAGGCATCGATTTTAGGACCCTTATTATTTTTAATGTACATAAATGATCTTCCTACCTACATAACACAAGGGCAGGTAAAATTCTATATGCTGATGACACGAGCATTATTGTTAAAGGAAAAGATATAAAAGGCTTACGGGCAAATATTAGTAGAATATTAGAACAAACTAAAAATTGGTTCGACAGTAACAGTCTGATACTAAATGACACATAAACACTATACATGCTTTTCCATACAAAACAAAATACTGTAATAAAAGATATTAGGAATCACGCAGCTTTCTTAAATGAAAACATAAGCACCGAAACAACATTTTTAGGAATAACAATACACGGACATCTTAAATCAAGCAGCCACATTGTCCAGGTTAAAAACAAACATAATTCTAAATAGTTTGCTCTAAGAATACTAAAAGAGACATTAAGTAGAAACGCATTAATTCAGGTTCATTATGGACTTATTTACCCAATTACAAGTTATGGCATCATATTTTGGGGCAACGCATCAGCAACAGCATCATTCTTCTCTAAACAGAGGCAGGCACTGCGTATCATCGCCGGAGTTAGTAGAACTTCTTGCCAAGAACTCTTTAACAATACAAAATATTGACTCTTCCTTCTTTATATCTTTATGAAATAGCTTTATATACAAAAATAAACAACGATACACTTATAAACAAACATAAATATGGTACTAGAAAAAAAAGAGGAAAAATTTCAATATTTTACAAGACTAAAATAATACCCATGTAACTAGGCCTCGTTCAAGAAGGGCCTAGTTATATGGGTGTCAAAATATACAATCAGCTGCCAACACGTATAAGAAATGAAAAAACAACAACACACAAATAGATTCAAGAAACAGCTAAAGGAACATTTACTAGATAAGGCATATTACGATGTCAAAGAACTCTTACCATAAAATTCCACAGCACCTCAACTAACTACTGCCTTATCACAAATTCATTGTCTATATTACAAACTTATTTTCTATGTTAAAAACTTATTGTCTATTCTATACAACATTTTAATATCGTGCAATACCATTTATTAGTTATTATTATGTATTTTGTAAAGCTATTATATATTATGTACTATTATTATGTATAGATTTGTTCACAAATGTATATAGCAAAATTATTGTCCGAATCACAAATGTTATTGTGTACATTACAATACGATTAAAACTTATTTGACTGTACTCAACAAAATATAAATATCGTGTAATACCATTGATCACCAAAATTTAAGCTCTTAAGGGCCATAGGGAGCGGGGCTATGGAAGAGGAAACATTCAATGGTGGCAAAATTAGAGCAAAGCAGGAATGACGGTGAAAGTTAATATCTTGCAAAGAGGAAAAGAAAGCCAACCAAAATTAACATACCAAACATAAGAATGGCATCAAGGACTAGTGTTGCCAGCTCTTCAAGAATTTGAAATATTGGATATAGCACAAGATAGCAATTCAGGTACAGGAAAAAGGAATAAATAACCCAAAAGACAATAGGGAAGACTATGGACACATGCGTGAAGAGTGTGAACGATAGTCATGCGTGAATGTCGGACGCATGTGAATACAAATAGAGAAAAAATAGATACACGCAGTTTAGTTGTTGTTGAGCTGCAGTTTGCGTGAAGGTCTGGAATGAATGCGAGGTCAACACAAACATTTTTCGCAGTGAGCACAGCGGATGAAACCAAGCTTATCACACACGTCACTGCATCATTCCTATGTAAGTCCTATTTCGAAGCAATATTCGGAAGGTGTTTGGAGTTGCCCGGGATGTTCACTGGCGTAACCACATTTGAAGAACGCAAAGCGGGATCATCTTGTGAAATCGTCTTGCGGAAAACTGGTAATGAACAAAGGATTGAAGGTGCGGAAAGGTCTCACGTTGTCACACTTTAATGCTGGATGAGAACACAAATGTGTCTGTGATTAACTGCTCCATGTTTTTGAATGAACGAAAGAAGGACACATCATCAGGTTGTACAAGACCTGTACATTTCGCAGGAATCAACTTCTATAGAACTGAACACCGGCAAGAACTGTCCTGTTTTAAAGATCATCATCGTTGTTTGCAGCCCAGGAGTCGACCAAAAGCAAAACACGATCCTTACTATGCAGAGCGGGCCACAAAACTTGCTACAGAAAGATTTGCAAATTGCGTTTGGATTCGCTTATTTACTTGCATATGCTTTCACATTAGGGAATTCAGCGGCCATGCTCGAAAGAAAGTGACCAGGATTCCGTAACAAGAACATACATGTGTGGAAGCAGTGTATCATTCATTCCAATCACTGGCATAATCATATATGGACGTTGTGGCGATTGAATACATGGCACAAAAGATTGGGTTGCTGCTCTGCATGGTAAGAATTCTGAAGAAAGGAACTCTTTATCAAATCTGGACTGATCTGTATTAAGGACCAGCTCTGGAGTCAACTCGTGCTCTGTAATGAAAGACTATATCGCATGAACAAAGTCTGGAGCTGTTGTTTGAACAGCAGCAGCATCGACGTCGACTCGTGTACTAACTTGCGTAGTAATCTTCTTCGAAACTATTGTATGCTTCCGTTTGAAGTGCATGACCCATGATTTGGACACTGTTAATGATAAGGTGTTGTGTGGATGAATTTATTTCTTAGTACTCAAGGCCCAGATGCGTATTGTGCGGTCGTGAATAATTGCATTGCGTTGTATCATTGCGATGAAATGGTCACGTACATCATTATTAAGACGTTTTTGTAAGGAATGCCGGAGTCTGCAAGGCAATCTGAGTGTCTTTTCAGTTTTTTTGCAAGACTGTCTATTTTTTTTATTTTTGTGCATTTGTGCCATAACGGAAGTTATTTTCAGACGTGGTGACATGTCAATCGCTAATCCAGGACACAGCTGGGGAGACTTCGGTCCTCTGGGGTCCTTGGTCCAGCTCTAGTATGCATCGGCCAAGTAATTGTCCGGGAATGTTGTGAACGGTTTCTTTGGTGGTGATGGAGCATAAAATGACGAACTACTGCTTTCGCCGTGCTCAACGACTGGTGAACGTCCTTCTGGCAGCAACGTTGTTCCTCCTGCTAACGCTATATTATCACCGAAATCACTTTCAATGTCTTACAATCGCTTACCATCATTTGTACCATCATCGTCTATCATTAGTGTGTTAAATTCATCTACAACAACTTATTCATTACACAGCTGCGTTTTAATCTGTTCTGAAACAAGACGTTCTTTAAGCGTTGGAGTTTTGCGCGAGATACCGAACACATCCGCTAACAACCTGACACCCACAGCTTGTCGCATTCTGTACACTTATGATGGGACTAGTAAATCGCACTCTCGTCCTCTACACAATAAACAGAACCACTTCAATATTCCGCCCACTACCACTAATGTAGTGTCATTAAAAAATTTCAATTACACTACCTTACCTTCGTGGATGAATGCTTACACACAAAAACACCAGTATTCGCTCGCACTTACTCCTACCACCACAATCACTGGTCCCGTTTCGCGCCTTTACGTCCCACACTCTCTGCGAACTTTCTATGTGTGCACTGTGCGCGCCCTCTCTACTCGCTTTGCCTGTGGCCCAGAGCATGGCACATTACATCTCACCTTTATAATTAACGTCACCTGTTCTTGTTTATATTGCCGCGGCAACTACGGAGATCTTTTCTTCCAGTTGTTTTTTTTTTGTTCCAGGAAACGACACTGTGTGGGGTTTAGGTCTCCAACTCTGAGGTCACATCCGCCCTTCAGGTGAGGCTAAGACAAGGAAAGGAAGCGGTTCTGGCACGTGTGACCGTACCGTGCCGGCATTCGTCTGGTGGAGCTGCGGCAAATCAAGGAACCTTTTGTCTTCCCTCACGTACGTTATTCAGGCACGACTATCATTCGCCCTTTTCACGCATGTGTCCACAGTCTTCCGTGTAGTCTTTTGGGTTACTTTTTCCCTTTTCTTGTGCTTTGAATTGCTATGTCGTGCTGTATCCGTTTTCTCAACTTTCTGCAGAGCTTGGAACACTGCGTTCTAGATGGCAACCCTGTTTATGGTATTTCCTAGTCCTTGATGCCTTTCTTATGGTTGGTATATTGTTGGTTGGCTTTCTTTTCCTTTTTGCAAGATATTAACTTTCACCGTCACTGATGCCTTGCTCTAATTTTGCCGCAATTTCAATGTTTCCTCCTCCCTAGCTCCACTCCCTATGGTCCTTAGCATGTTAAATTTTGGGGATCTTTATATCTGTTTATGCTCAATCAGATGCCGAATGTTTGCACTGGATTTGTGTGACAACCATATGACTGTTTACTTGTAAGTGTTTTGAACCTTGAATCTCTAAGCAAACATACAAGTAAAACTTATCCATATGAACCTTCGAGTAAAACAAATAATAGGTTAAGGAAAATTCAGGAATTTTATACAAATATTTCTGAAAAGACGTGATTAAAAATGGAAGATTTATGTTGCATTAGAGCATAAAGAAACTCCCGACGTGTAATTGGGAGGACCTATTTGTTTAATCAAGATTTTTCGAGATAATTTTAGCAGATGCTTTTGAAAATGTAGCGTTGTGCTATCTACTTTTGATTTTGCTGATAAAAATGGAACAGGAGAACTGTTATAGGAAGAATTATAAAATGAAATAAATTCTGTCGGAATTGCCTCTGGAGGGCAATTCATGAACTAGTTAGGCATCGTGAATACCTTAGTATTGCTGAGACCTATCATATTATATACGTAATGCCTATTACTTTTATATTATTTGTGTGTGTGAATTTATTTATGACCTTTAGGCTTCGATGGCTCAACCCTCAGTTAGGATGGTTGGTCACTGATATCGAACCCTGGATCTCCTATTCTTCATTTGGAGAACCCAGAATCTCGAAAAATGTAAAACGTTACCCTCAGATTCCATTTGATATGTTCAAGTTGCCGACTATTTTCAAGTTGATATTTCCGATACGCCATTGATTCCCCAAATACGTTAGTCGAATTCATCGTATTTTTTTTATAATGATTTTTACTCTCAGCCTTTCTATAATGTTGCATAACATAACTTTCCTATGGTGCGGGAATTTTGAATTACCTTGTATATACATTCCTCACATCAATACAAGAAGAAATCTTCTCTAGCAAATTTCCGAAATGTGCATAGTTTCGGAGCTATAAGTGCTCACAGTTCGGCGGCAATGTCACCAATAATGTCATATATATATACAGATAATGGCTTAAATGGGGTCGGTAAGTTGTGTCCGATACATCTATTTAAGTTATGTTTATGATTATTTAGTGCAACTTAGAGGAGAGTTTTATGCTTGTCCTATTAAACCAATGAATTACTTGACAACGAACTTCTTAGATTGTGAAACTTGTGTATCTGGCACTTCCTCAAACACTAGATGTGCTAATACTTCAAGTGTGATTTGCTAAACCAACTCTGCTGACGAAATCACTTGTCGAACTATGACGTCATTTGTGAGGTCTTCTGCCTAAACTTGTCGGTCTAGTTCATACATACAAGTATTAGACAAAATAATGGAAACACTTTTCAAAAGTCAGACATATTGTAACTGTGCTTGGTAACACTGAGCACTGCGCAAATCAACCGTCTCTTGTTTGTTGAAAGTAGGAAGGACTGTGCAATAATAGTAGAGTGAGACAATGTGGTTGTGGACGTTGTGAAGTTATGATGAGTGACCAGTATATCAGACTTGACAGAGCTTCAAACAGGTCTACTTGTGGGTGCCCGTCTATCTGGAGCACGTGTGAGCAAAACAGTTATGCGGTGTCATAACCACATACACAGTACACAATAAAACGGTCGGCGAAGCACAATAGGGATCGAAAGGCAAAGTTGTAGAAAAGGGACCGCTTGGTTTTGAAGCGCATTTTCAGGTCTCAGAAGAAAATAAGAAAATGACTACAGAGCTTTTGTCTGCACCTAAAGACCCCATTGTTATCCAAAATAGTGAGGCGGGAACTGCATAAAATTGAAATCCTTGGGCGTATTGTTATTTCCAAGCCCTTAATAACAGACTAGAATGCTCAAAGGTGACGTACATGGTGCAATGGACACAAAACCTGGATATTAGAGGACTGGCAACATGTCGTGTGGTCGGACGAATCACCCTTTACCCTCTTCGCTACCACTGGACGCGTATTTGTCTTTGCGAACACCCTCTGAAGCATACGATGTGAACTCTCTCCGCCTGACTGTAAATATGATGGCGGTTCTATTATGGTCTGGGGCGCTATATACGGTTCGGCTACAGCAACAAATTATAAAGAACTCTTGGGCAACCAGATCTACCCAATGATGCGAACTTTATTTCCAGACGAGAATGCTGTATTACAGCATGATAATGCCTCCATTCACACCGCTGGCCCTGTTGAAGATTGGTTTCACAAGCATGTTAGTGAGGTTCAAAATCTTTCCTCGCCTACGCATCACCCGATGTGAATTTGGAGTCTCTGTAAGCTGTTTCGGATCTATACTTACAGTGTCTAGTAATTCGTATAAAGAAATACTAGTCCACGAGGATATAAAGACTGCAACTGCTACGTTCGTTAAAGCGTTCGGAAGAATTTTCGTTTTCAAAGTCTTTATACGTTACTTGTAATTTATTTTGTCCTATAGGAGTCACATGTTGAATTTCCAAGTGAGGGGAACGTAAAAATTCCAAGAGGCGTTTTCTTTCAGTAACGGCTCGAATTTGTGCAAGATCGCATCTTTGTCCCCATTTGCAAAATAATGAATTAAAAATATTTTTGAAATATGTCTCAACCCGGCGTCATGTTTATTCTTATCATACTCAAAACGAATACTTTCATGGTGTTCATAATCATGAACATAATCTTGCTGCTTCTCCTTTGTGACAAAATTATCAGGAAACCCACTAGCTTCCCGTCTCATTTTTAGGAAACTATCGACATACGGTTTGAAGAGTTCCTTTGTCATTTGCATTTCCCAGATTTCATATGTTTTGAGAATGACATGTCCTTTTTCCAACGCCAAATATAGTTCAGGAGCACAAGATACTCGGTTGATTGCACGTGCATTATGTATACATTTTCCATTATTCAATCCCTCCGTACAAGACCTGCACAAAGCAAAGACGTGACGTTTAGGGGCATTATATGGCAAAACGGGTATAGCAAGATTTTTAGGAACAAGTACTTTGCAGTCACCCAATCTATGGACAGTAGATAAATCAGGCATGTTTCTACCTTTATAAAATATATTTTTTCCTGTAGGCATAGCTTTCTTAGACATCACAAACAGATAAAGGGTCCAGATATGCTATATGCTGGTCTTCACCACATTCAAATAGAGCGCAAAAGCATTCGATGCGTCCTTATTTAAAGGCATCTTTAGGACATAAGGGATCTTGCATTTCGCAACAGTCATTTCTTATGAAACTTTGAATTTCAGCAGATGCTTGAACCAGCTTCTTCCACTTGAATTCCAGGATGGACACAGATTTAATTTTGCAACTTTTTTTAAAAATTCTTCTCTCGCTAGTGTCGCCTTGTACCGGTCCTCCGACGTATGACCCTCATCACCAATGGGATGAAGACGAAGTTGGGTGATGCAAGTATGCTCATGCCAATAGCATACATAGAATTCGGAGCCATTACGACTTTTCTGGTCATAACCATCCAATTTGAACCGCTTAAATTAAACTTCACCTCCATTTTCTGCAGTTCGCAATATAACATATTCTTATATTCCATATGTTTCAACAATTCTTTTGCTGCTCTACTTTATTGTTCACGATGCTGGAAACCTAAAGGATGGATGATTGGAATAGTGTTTTCTTTGAAATAACGTGAACGGAAAAACTTCATTGCACACGAAGCGATAGTGATTGTTTGCAGGAGACATTGAATTCCGCCCGTTTGGTGTTCAATAACATTCGAAAATCGAATCAAGGCCTGTGCTAAAATGAATGTGTTCAAGAGGCACGGAAACTCTTCTTTCTAAAGGGTTTCTTGCAATCCCATCGTCACTGGTAATTTGGATAATTTAACTCCCATTAACAAATATGTATCACGGAAAATGATAGTATTTAAAGTTAATTGAATAATCTTTTATTTTTCTACAATAATGTGAAGCTTCAAATTTTGATTTTTTTTCATGAGACATTGCACTAGTGGTATTGGATTGAAGCCAGACACTAGTGGTATTTTGTGAATGATCTACTACTTTCTGAAACTTAGGACGCTGTTCTAAAACATGATTTAAAAATGCTTCAATATTGAAAAATAAAAGTCCCTC
Organism: Lepisma saccharinum; assembly: GCA_022664845.1. Taxonomy (NCBI): domain Eukaryota; kingdom Metazoa; phylum Arthropoda; class Insecta; order Zygentoma; family Lepismatidae; genus Lepisma; species Lepisma saccharinum. The sequence continues at coordinate 10,897 of JAGDQP010008943.1, read as the reverse complement.
TGACCTTCGACATGACCACAAACAGTACAACTATAATTTTGTTCCATATCCTTACATTGATGACATCGATGAAATGCAGAAATTAAGTTTGGAACATGTTCACGTTCACAATTTTTGTCCACGTCTAGTACCATTGTCCCTATATAAAAATAATGTACAAGAAATTTTCAGTTCATTTTGGTTTGGTTGGCTTAACAAAACGGGAATGTGATTCATGGACGTGAATGTTACACAATTTACAATAATGTTCTCCACATATATGTTTTGTTCTCCTTATTCATTATTCGAGAAATGGGGACAAAGATGCGGTCTTTCACAAACTCCTCCCTTTGGGGAAAGACCTCATCCACTAGTGAATTGAATATGGCTGTGATTTATTATATATATATATTCTGAAATATCCTTGTAAGAGAGCTTATTTATATGTATCCAGTGTTCAGTTGGCAACATGACTGCTCTGCATGGTCTCTCATCATGCCATTATTCCTTTGGCAAAATGTTACCATTTTTCTATGCGTGTGTGAAGCGCTTATAAAGCTGTCTGCATCTTTTAATACTTAAGCATTTTAATCATTATTAGAGTAGTAAAATCTTAATTCTCGTAGGAATAAAGAATATATATTTTCAGAACCATTCTTCATACGAGTTATTAAAGCACGCACGAGCATTATTCACCTCCAATTTGCAAATCTGTAAATTCCTTCAAACTCAAACATCAAAGTTGAAATTTCTAATGCAGTTGCTCTTTACACAAGTGTATAAATTGTCTAATGATTAGCTTTCATCTAGGCATCTTCCTAGATTTCTTCGTAAAACTCTGCGATAACAAAATTTTAGTATGCGCCGCAATACAAATATGGCAACAATTATTCAGTCGGTTAGTATATAAATAAAAGAATACTGGTTTCGAATTATATTATATCGCACACACACACACACACACACACACACACACACACACACACACA
>JAGDQP010008942.1:18429-61011 GCA_022664845.1 Lepisma saccharinum | reverse complement strand
AAAGCAGGAGGAACGGCACTAATCAAGGAACTACATAAATTGATAAGTGCTATATGGAGAAAGGAGGAGCTCCCAAAGGAATGGAAAACCTCAATAATATTTCCGATTTACAAAAAAGACGATAAATCGGACTGTAATAATCACCGCGGAATCTCGTTACTTCCAACCTGTTACAAGGTATTAAGTAATATTGTGTTAACACGCCTAAGTGTATACGTAGATGAAATAATTGGAGATCACCAACGTGGATTTAGAAGAAATAGATCCACGTTGGACCAGATTTTCGCCTTGAGACAAATTATGGAGAAGAAATGGGAATACAGTGGGACGGTTCATCAGGTATTCATTCATTTTAAGAAAGCATATGATTCTATCAAAAGGGAAAAGTTATACAGTATCCTGATACGATTTGGAATTCAGAAAAAAATGGTTCAACTAGTGAAGGTGTGTCTCAGCGACCCCATAAGCAGAGTCCGGATAGGTAATAATAATATGTAAGATAGTTTCAAGATTCCCAACGGATTGAAACAAGGCGATGAATTGTCCCCACTACTGTTTAACTTTGCGTTAGATAATAAAAGATAAGATAAAATTAATTTTATGGGCGGTAACAGCACTATGGCTTACGCCCGTCCCGATACGGGGAAGCCCCTTATCTTGGTCATATCAAAATTTAGCTGTTAATTAAAATAATATAAAAAGATAAAAGATGAAGATGTAGAAGGTCTTCACAATCAGCCAACTGGTGTAAATGGCCAGTATAACAAGAAAGCCTGTAAATAGCCCTTCACAAGGTAAAACAAAAAGACGTTATAAAAGTTAACAGCTAAGGAGCATAATCATATAAAATAAACGGTAATCATAAAAGTCTCTGCGAAAACAAGTAAAATATTACCGTTTAAGTTTAGGTTTATACCTAGCTTTCCCTTTCCTGCCCACGAGATTAAAATCTATATCCATTAAGTGGTCCTGAATCATGTCTAAAGTCAAAGATGAACTTGGTTCATCGACAGTATGTGCAGACTCTTCCTGAGCTAACTGTGCAGACAAAACGTTCGTCAGACTCTTAATGCTTGTAGTGAGAGGCGAAGTTCGAACTAACTTCGAGACTTTATACGGACTATAAGTAGTCTTAGCCCGTGGAGTTCTAGAGCTCTGCACAGGTGTTTTATGTCCCTGACTCTGCGTCGGCATATGGAGAGGAGCCTCCGATTCTTTGGGCGGCTTCGGAGGGTCGTCATGCACATCAGACACTGTTTGTGTTGATACATTAACTGTCTGGGTACCAACCGAGACAGTTTTAACTACTAGTCTGGCTACAACATGTGAAAACGCACCAGAGGGAAGGGTGCGCTGAGAATCTCTTAATCGACATTTAGCATCACCAGCGGATATTTTCTCTAAGACCATCAGCTCTCGAATTCGTTTTTCCTCCTGAAAAATAGGACAGTCCCGCGACCAGGCCGTGTGCTCACCCTTGCAATTAACACAGTGAGGTTTCAATGACGTGCAAGGATCCTCACCATGGCAACTGGTTCCGCATATTGCACATACAGCAGAGGTCGCCTTACACGACGTGCTGGTGTGTCCATAGTGTTGACATTTAAAACAGCGGAGCGGACTGGGTATATATGGTCGGACAGGCAAGCAGTAGAAGGCGGCCTTCACGTCCTTAGGAAGCTGTGGCATGGCAAACGTCAAAATTAGCGAGCTCGTGGCTTGCAGTTCGCCGCTCTTACGAGTTTTAATCCGCCTAACGTTGACTGCACCTTGGCTGGCCAGTTCATTCTTAATCTCCTCTTCAGGGACATCTTGCAAGTCCCAACAAGATATTACGCCCTGACAAAAGTTCAGTTGACGGTGTGGTTCAACTTGAACTTCGAATGGTCCTAGAGTTTTCAGTTTTAAGAGATTAGTAGACTGTTTATTATTAGATGTCTCTACGAGCAAGGTGCCGTTGCGAAGCTTTTTAACATGTTTAAGTTCACCTGCAACGTGATTCAGTTGTTTTTGTATAACGAAAGGGGATAACCCCTTCAAACCACCTGGATTGTCTGTTTCACTCTTTACTTTAATCACAAGATATCGTGTAATAGACGGTACGATACTTGTCTGTTCCTCTACTTGGTTTTTCTCTTCTTTGTCACTGCTTGATGCATTAGCTGTATGCGCCTTCTTTCTAACATCAGTGACGTTCTCTTCGCTCTGTCTCTTCTGTCTCTTTCTTTCTTTCTGCGAAGGCGACTTGTTAGGATGTGGTGGAGCCATGATGAATGAAAGCCGTAAATGCCCACACTTCTCCGTCTTCGTTCTGAGGAGCCAACGAGGCTTCCGGGTACTACCCTCATCACCCTTGTCAGCAAGCTGGAAATCGAGGCGAAGTCCAATGACTTGGCGTCGAAATCACTTGTACTCCCGACTGATGGATACTTGGGACACCCACTCCCCCGAGTGTTGGCGAGATCAAAGGTCCGAAGAGCTCCCCAATGGCGCACTTCCCAGTCTCAACGAGCTAGACCATCCAAGAATCTGCTGTTAAGAACTAGGCGCTATCCAATGGTTCCGCCCCCTTTCCCCTGGGTCCAGGGGCCATCGTCAATGCAAATACATCCTGTCACATCCTTGGTCTTTGCGCGGAGGCGCAACTGACAGCACAAGAGGAGATGAAATAATGAGTCATCAATGGATGAAAAATGGGGTGAATGTAAATGAAATCCTCTCGGCTGGTCCTCCTTTCAGGCAGCGTAGATGTTTAGCTGCGAGGGCTGATTGCAGCCAGCATAAGCCAGCTGGACGATGGGGTCGCCAATTCCCTACGCCGTTGTTGGCAGGTTGCAACCAGCTTAAGCCGGCCGGACGATGGGGTCGCCAATTCCCTACGCCGTATACGAGCAGCGATGGTCTGCTGCTCGGGCTATGTGATGGTTTCATCATGTTGCGGTCCATAGACCTGCGATGAGGTCGCCAATCCCCTACGCAAGTGGGAAGTAAAAATGCTCAACAGAGAACCACTTTGGCCCTGCTGTTGGACTTCCCATAGGCAGCAACGATGTTAGTAGCTGCCAGGGCCGATTGCAGCCAGTAGAACTGACTGGGCGATGGGAGCGCCACTTCCCGACGCAACTTTGCGTTAGAATATGCGATTTTAAAAATTAACGGGGACAAAAAGGGACTATCATTGAATGGTTTGAATCAACTGTTTGTATACGTGGATGATTTAGATTTATTAGGGGATGATATAGATGCACTACAAAGCAACACCGATGTCTTAGTAGAAGCGTGCGATGAGATAGGTCTACAGGTAAACATAGATAAAACAAAATACATGATAACAAGCCGAAGCACAGGGAATGAAGGAATTAAAAACATAAGAATTAGGGATGAGGTCTTAGAGAAAGTAAACAAATTTAAATACTTGGGAGCATACGTAACAAGCAAAAATGAGGTCACGGAAGGAATAAAAAAATCGCTTAGTATCGGGGAACGCATGTTTCTATTCACTCCAAAAAACTTCTAACATGCGATCAATATCAAGGAAATTGAAATTAAAAATATACAGAACTGTTATTCTACCGGTAATACTTTACGGTTGCGAAAGTTGGAGTACGACCCGAGCAAATGAAGATAAATTACGTGCATTTGAAAATAAGGTTTTGAGAAAGATATACGGGCCGAAACGCGACGAGATGACTGGAGAGTGGAAGAGACTGCATAATGAAGAACTCCACGGACTGTACGATTCACCAGATGTTGTAAAAATAATGAAACGCGACGACTAAGGTGGGCAGGCCATGTAGCTCGGATGGGGGGAAAACGAAGATTATATTATATCCTGGTTGGAAGACCAGATGGAAAGATGCCATTGGGAAGACCGAGACGTCGTTGGGAGGACAATATTAGAAGAGATCTTCGAGAAGTAGGTGTTTGTGATGAAAACTGGCTTGATATTGCCCAGGATAAAATTCAATGGCGAACGTTTGTTACTGCGGCGACGAGCTTGCGAGTTCCATAAGTCATAGAGTTAGTTAGTTAGTTTAGTTAGTTATCCAAAGCAAACAGAGATATTGTCATAAAAAAATATCTGTAAACCAACACTGTAACTACTGACACTCTAATTGGGCTATAGAGCCTGTCGTATTGACAATAAATAAATATCTAAAGTATCCTTGAAAATTCATTATACAAGTATCCACATATGGATCTCTAATGTTGGCCAAAACATCATCTGTGAATAATATATCACATGTTGCTTGACTTTAGCACTACCAACTCATCATTTAAGTGCAACTGCAGGAACTCACTTATAATTAAGTATGACTAGTCATTCTCCCTTGCTAACCTGGCCCTCACACTTAAACATGAAAACAGGAAGCTATTCAATTATATTGGAGCCTTAGACAATGCATGCTTGTGTATATACAAATCTGAACCTTACACGTTAGTACTATTGGCTTAGTCGTCAATGTCTTAACAATAACGACGTTATATATATCACTTCACAACTCCATTAAATACCATTATTAAGCACTCTCTCAACTTCAACATATTTCGTAACTTGTTCTATACATTATATAGGGTGGAGCATCAATATCTCCCCATTTTTAAACATCTATCCTGAAAAAACTAAGCAACGGAGGAAATGAAACATCTACCTACGTACTTATAAAGGAAAGATTGCAATTTACTGCCAAACAATCAGATTTTTCATTTTACAACAACATCATTTTCACTACATTTTTCAGTGGCAAAAGCACTTTTTGGCCGTTTTTCAACAGTATTTACATGTGTTCAACATCAATCATGCTCACCAAAGTCTTAAGTTTTGGGGAAAACATCTTTAAAATGGGAGGCACAATTTTTTGAATACTCTCGTAGTCTTGTGGGCAGGGTCGCGAAGATTCAGCTATGGTCACCTATGGTCAGCTATGTTCGGGCCAGGCCAAATCACCAAAAGTGACCCGGTTTCAGCTCGCGTGGAGCCCGAAATCTACAAGTACAGTAACAAATTATTACAAAATCGAAATAATTACGACACCTCACAGGAAACAGGTCGTAATTTACATTTTGAGTATTTTTCAGGAGGAGGAAGACTTGCTGCATGACCAGAAATTGTTGCCTTACTTCATTTGACTGCATAGTAATATAATACAATTGCATCCGGATCACATTACTAGCAATCTTGTTCACTGGAACAACACATTTTAGTGTAATATGTTTCTGGATGTACGTATATGTGGCTTACGATTTTTTTCCAATATTCCTGGTCAAATATAAGGTGTAGGTTTCATCACATTGTTTACACCAGACAGAGAAGAAATTATAAAGTAAAGAACACACTTTTAAATCAAAATCCTCAATCTTCAGCAGTGGCTGCTTAAGGTCAGCTGAGGGCCAGGATAAGTGAAGTGGGAACACTTGGGGCCCCGTGGGAAAAATCACTAACAAAGACAGATAACTTTTCACACACTCGCTGTAGCCTATACATGAGAACAGCTATTGATATTGTGGCTAATCAGCCATTATAGCCAAGTGTACAAATAAGAATCCTGAGACAGAATAGCTAATAGCGTGACCGAGCACCATTGAGGTGCTCGATTGATTAACGTTTACGAGCGATAAATCATTTCCATCGGCGATGTAAGAGAAACCCTCGGCAGGTGGGACCTGGGGCGTGGGCACCTCTGGCCACTCGTTCACTGAACTTCAGTCCTCTTCATCCGTCTCATCAAGGGTATCTGGCACTATCTTGTGGTAGCCTTTGTAACTTTATTTTTATATGGGCCAGTCTAGTAACTTTGGACTTCGGCCAGTCACGATTCGCCTTTATAGCTGTTAAAATCCACACCCATGCTCCTGCCGGGACTCGAACCCGGGACCTTCGAGCCGATGGCCTACCGCCGCATACCGCTCTGTTAATTATTGTTTGGAGTATAAGAAGAAAATTTTGTTCTCTCACTGTCTGTTCTCTAAACAATAACGGCTTTGTCTTCTGATATGTATGGTACGTTAACTACCCGATAAAATGCACTGCAAGAATTTCTCATTTTACTTCTTCTTCTCTTTTTTTGTAAAATAGGCAAAATTATATGGATTTTACAAAAAAAAATCTTAATTTCGAGGGGCTCCTGCCGAGGAGTGCTGCGGCGTGGGAGGTGATGGTACAACTTGGCAGTGTTTCACTCCAGGACGAAAGTGAAGCAGAAGTGACTTTCGTTGATTTGATTGAATCATAAATAATACACTTTTTGTACTCTTTTACCAATATTTCAGCCTCTATCTCGGTACGTTAATATTGGCAGATAATTTTTTGTATTCTAACTCTCTACATGTCGTAGATTCTCTTAGCGAAATTTCAGAATAGATTAGAATATGATCATTGACGATCTCCTTGTCAGAGGCAACCGCACTGACTAACGAAGTCGGGTGGCGGAGTAAAAATAAGACAACTAGCTGTTTATTTGCTATTACGTAGTAGTTAACTTTGGTGGAATTCTAGAATATTAAATTTATGGAAGGAAATGTGCTATTGTGAGAAATACAAGGAATGGATAAGATCTAGTAGGAAAACTTCTATAGGTCAGAAATAACTTCAGTATCAGAGGTAAAAGCACATATCAATACAATCTCCTCTCATCCACCACCTTCTGCCATACTTGTGGAAGACGTCGTACACCATCAGCACGTCCATTTATGTTGATGTCCTATATGGGCAGTCCCATAACACTGTTAGCCTCTTGTGTTTTAACGTGTTCCTCGCAGTGGCTCTTTTATGTTCGCTACTAGATCGCAATCGTATGGACTCATATCTGTTGCGTATGGAGGTTGTTCCAAAAACCCCAAGCACTAGCAAAGAAGGGGATTCTTTACAGTGTCAGCGGCGTGGCTTCTTGCATTGTCATGAAGAATCATGGAATTCTCTGTCAGCAACTGTCACTTTCTCGTGAATGCTGGACCAAGGTGTCGTTCCAGATGATTGCAGGTAGTATGACTTATCGTTTACCCTTGAGGTACAGCGGGGTGCAGTATTACTTCATGGATGGCATAAGCCTAAATAAATATTGCCTTCAAAGCACCTTGTAAAGAACGCACTTTCTTTGGATGAGGAGACCCGGGATGCTTCCATTTGTTGGATTGCTGCTTTGCTTGTGATTTGTACGAGAGAGCCCAGGTTTTGTCTATCCGATCCTGCTGCCTAGGAAGCCATCACCTTTCCTCTGGTATCGGTTCAGCAGATCCTGTGCAATTGCATAAAGGTGCCACTGTTACAGCTCGGAAATTTCGTGGGGTATCCAACGCGCTACACAATTTTGTGTTACCCAAGAATGTCACGCAGAATGTCAAGCACAGTTTTCTGGCATATTCCTTCCTCCGAGGCAAAGTTACGTGCAGTCCATCGATAACCAACTTCAAGCAGAAAAACAATGAGGTGAATTTTGTACTTGTTCTGACGGGACACTTTCACCCAGGGTGTTACTGTATGATATGGTAATGCTCAATGTCATGTGCTTCGCAAAGTCTCACGAAACAGTCTTGTGCACTCCGACCACTCAATATTTACCCAGAAGCATTCGTAAAGCTTGTCTTTAGTAAGAGCGGCTCAAATAGTTCTGACACTAAAGCCCGTGCGTGGCGCGAGGTGCGCACCTTGAAGTTGAAGCTTGTCTTTAGGTGTCAGCAACCAGGTGTCAAAGCGGCCATTTCATTCGCGCCAACCCAATACAATCTGGAGCTACAATCGATGTATGTTCCTTTGCGAGAGACTATGCCTAAAGGCCATGAATAAATTCAATTCAGTTATGTGAGGAACTGAAAACCAACTTTGCGACTGGTAACATCCTAAGAAACGACAACACTTTATCTGGGATATTCAATATTCATCTTTTACGGCAGGGATCTCCAAATTATTGTCAGCGGAACAAAATTGGTTAGTCTGTATAATATTAAAGGACCAAATTACTTCGTGTGTTTTAAATTGTGTGTTTTTTTTGTTTGTTTTTTGTTCTTAATGTAGAATATAGTAACTAATTTCGGATTTGTTTTAATCCGGCCCGCGAGTCGTGGGTTGTAGACCCCTGTTCTACGGCATGAAGATAATACTTTTACGATGTAATAAATTCAACCAATTTTATATTGAAAAAGGCATCTGCATATTCTTAGCATAAAAAATCTGGAACACTAACATAGATGCGAATATGATGAACATAGATGATATTTCTTCCAAGCATGTTTCTATGCAATCTCTGAAAACCAGACATGAGCAAGAAACAAGTAGTCATCTCTCTTGTTTAATATATTTTTTTATCAGCACGTGCTGTAAATTTGGCTTTGAAATTTACAGTGACTCCAACTTGTTGATCTGAGTTGTTTGCTCTCTCATTTATTGCATTAGGGCATGATATGATACGGAAGAGTGAGCTTTGTTTGTTATTGTTGTGCTCAGGGCAAATATGATTGTCGAAAAGAAATTACATTAATTTTCATTGTTCTTTGTATTCATTGCATATAATTCTATAAAGAGAGAGAAAGGGATTATTTTTCTATTGATTATTCTCAGCAAATGCTTCGAAACAACGAACAAGTGGATAGAAGTATCGGTTGCGTAATTCGCGAATTTTGCATTTAAAATGTTTTCTGTGACAGAGTACCTTGCAATCGAAACAATACAGAAACGAAACAAAAATAGTCGGAAAGACTTTACTTCCAATGTATTACCAAAAGATAGAACCTCCAATTATGGATAGCACAATAGAAATACATAAGCTTCGAAATCGTTAAAAGCAATTTAATACATTTTAATTCACTGTTTGAGGAAATATAGAATTTCCGTACCATGGAGATTTCAGAATCTCTCTTAAAAGGTTGATAACTAGAAGCTTAGAGATGGCATTCGTCCTATCTGTTGAATATATGGTGATACAAGGAACAGACCTAATCTGAGTATTCAATGGAACACTCTTATCTAAAATATATGATTAAAATATGAGCTCTAAACGTTCCCAAATATTTCCCATTTTTCAACTGCATATGCCAGAAATATATCTACTTAAATATAAAATGTTTTAAAGAGATTAATGAGAAGCATTTTGGAGTAGTACAATATCGAACACAAATTCCTTTAGTGGTAGTTTGAGAAATTCATTCAATATCTTGGACTTTGTTCATTATACTCCTAATGCAAGTCGACTGACGAACAAAGACAAATAAAAGTGAAAGTTCTTCAAAAGTCTTCAGCGGAATGAGTGACTCTCACCAAATATTGAATAAACACTTAGCAATCAATTAGCATGTTTAGACAGCCATTAGTAAAAGTAATGACAGGTTATCATTAGTATTTACTCTGGAGAATATTATTTTCAAGTTAATATTATGAGACTGAGGTTCCGAAGTAACAGAGTTGAACGTACAGTATGATTTGATACTGAGGTTCACTGTTCAACAGAAAACAATTAATATAAAATGTTCCTATATTTCAGATTGTATCTTACTTTGCAGGCACTCATATCATTCTAACTCCAAATTAAACTTGCAGACCTCTTCGAACTATACAAAATAACAATACTTTTTCACCTGACGTCTATGTATGTGACACCATGTAATATGTCTGTCTACAGATATTAACAAGGAAATTTTAGATAGCGAAACGAGAAAACATTGGTGTTTTATCAGTAAAAGAATGAATATTCAACAAGTACATTTAGATCTTTAACAAACAGAACTTCTCATCCACCGCTTTCCTGTTTGTTTGCATTTCTTTGACCTTGTCATTTTCTTCATTTAAGTTCATGCTAAACATAGTTTTCTTCTTCTTTTTCTTTCCTCCTTCTTCTGTTTACCCTTTTCTTCTCCTAATTCTTCTTTTCCTTCCCTTCTCTTTTTTCCACTCTGTTTGCCAATGGCTTCAATCTTAGTCAAATCTATACTTTCAGTTTGAATGCCAGCTTTTTGTTAGACTTTACGTATAGGATGTATACCCCATTCTTCGAAAATGCTGATCGTTTGTATCCGTTGTTATACGACATTCACTTCTTTTCAATTTCTTATTTGGAAGTAACATGTTTACATCATTTGGTTTGTCAAACTGCGGGTATTTGCTGTTCAGATTTTTTAGTTCGGTATATATATATAATGTATTAATCTTTACAAACCAATGTTAATCATGAACGGTTGTTACGTTTGTCTTATCAATTTCGTCCGTAATTTATTGTATTTCTTCAGTCTCTGAAACCTTCAAATCAGATGTCTCTGTTTGATTCCAACCATGACATCTTCTTTTAATGAAACAAAAATGGGCCCAATGTTCTTTCTTCCGTGTTATACGCTGGACTTTTATTTTGCTGTTTATGCTGCAATTCGCAACATTTACATCTGTTCCAAGTTTTAGGTCCAACAATAGCTACATTTGTTAATTCGGCGTTGTATCCTACTTGTACTTGGTTTACGCTAATGTTCTGTTTGCTGCTTTTCTCCAACTGAAATCTATTTGACGTTTCCTTTTGTTCTTGTTTTAACAGCCAATGGTTTGCTTTATTTGTTAGCTCCTCCTCCAATAGTTCATTTTGATTATCTGGATTGTGGGCTCAATATCAATTGAATCATTGCTACGTTATCCAACTCTATTCCGAACTTACACACATACTCCCATTGACTTTCGGTTTGGAAGTAAGTAAAAATGACCTTACCTGGCATTTGTTTCATTATATACAGGTAGAACTAGTATTGTGACTCGATCACGTTTCTAACCTAGTCAACTCTTAGAATCTCATTCTACTAAACATGTAGTTTTGATTGTAACCAGTAGTTTACTAATAACATTTGAACTATTTATCTTGTTAGTATTCGGCACAACATTAGCTGAACCGTATATTTTACTGTTACCATGTCTGTATATCCTTTGCTCGTGATTTACGGTATTAAGGTTGCCACTGCAATAACAAATTGTATATACTTTGATATGTCCATTCGCTAGTTACTACAGATAGATCAATCTCTGGCTGAGTCGTTATTAAAAGTATTAGAAAAGGACATAAGCATACTTTTACTAAAGCTAAAGTGGCTACTTTAGTAAAAATATGTTGTTGTTTTACGAAATAATGAACTTGTATCCATTACTGTTCAAAAACCACCACTGAAAGAAACTAAATCCAACGATTGAAAATGTGACATTATTCACATTTCCTACTGAATAATGTCACCTTTTCAAATTCTTTCTTTTAGTAATCTTTCGTTCCAAAACTGAGTAGAGAGCACTGGCAATACTAATTTACAGTGGCATGTGCTTTCCTTAGAATAAAGGTTTTCTTACCACCCGCCAATTTTAAAAACGAAGTACACACATCTGTCAATTTTGATTACGAAGCATTTTCTTTCAAAGAATTGAATTTTAAAACTTATATTTTGTGACTTATATATAGTTGAATCCATAGAAGAATTAAGGTAATGGAACCTCATGATATAACAAAATTCAGGACCTTTTATGTTAGAAGCAGTATTTCCTTCCTTACCAAAATAGACTACTACTATGTGTTCTATGCGTGATAGAGTTACTTCAAATACATGAACTCTTGCAACAAAACAATACAAAAAATTATTCTGGACTTATCTGAGCTATGTGAGTTGAGAAAATTTTCGTTTTATATATTATTTTCAAGCCCGATTGTATCTAATTTCATGAATTCTGTATTATACTTTTCAGTCAATTGACACATACAACTGATATTGTGGAGCTCCCTATGTGGGTGTAGGCTTCGATTTCCGAAGGGAGATCAAAATTTTAGTATTGATCCGCCGTCATCGTGAAGGCAATTGGAAAGTAATTTGAATAAAGAAGTTGCAGACTAAAGTCACAAAAGTTAAGACATACGGCTACGAGGCGTTACACTATTTGACTCATACAATCGTCTAACAGGACAGGCCCCTTAAGGAGATGATGCGTTGCCTAGCCTAGTTATTTTCATTTTAGCCAACATTATTGTGAAATACAATATTAAATCAATTTAGTTTAATATTGATTTTTACTAAGCAAGTAATGTAGGATCCGAGTTTGTTCCAGAAAATCAGTTTCGATTGGATTATTCGAAGTTGCAAGTGTACATATTGATGAAAGCTCTTGTGAATATCAAGAATCATTACTGAAATCATAGTGATGATCTACAATATTCCATGTAGTACCCCTGCACGTAAACGTAACGTTGTTTCACTTTAATATACAACTTTGTTTCGAGAATTAAACCAATTATTTTGTATTAATGGTTCAAAGAAAGAACGGATTTAACAAGACTTAATTCCTTTTTATTACATGCACTTTCAAGACCAAGACAGTCTTTAAACATAATATTGAGGATTATAAATTCGAATTGAATCTCTAATTTTTATTATTCCTGGCTAACAAATCAACTTTCTCTGTCAAAGAGGAAATGAGAATTAGCAGCTAACTTAATAAATTTCTTTACAACCTGACTTCTTAGACTAGATATATGAAAACAATAACATCGTTTCCATCTGCTACCACCATCTTTTGAAACGTCAGAAATTTGTTCCGGCGGCTGAACATATATTTTTCACAGTAAAGATATACGGATTACACTTCCTTCTAGACAAATAACTGCTTCAATTAATCTCAGATGTGAGATTTTAGTATAGTTTTGTCCTCCAGAACAAAGATAAAATAATAAAAAATGGTATCCTTGATAAATTACAGCTTGTTTATTTCATGTCTCTAACTATAATCACAGAAATGAAACTGGAAGCTCGATGTTTCCGCAAATTAAATGGAAGACTTAGAGTATTTTTCTATCGAGAGTTAATTTTCAATCCGCTGGAAGAACCATACATGAGAGTAATTTGAAATTTGCCAATAAGTAAATGAACTACTTTTAAGAAGAAATACCAAAGAACTGACTTCGTCCTTTCGAGAAGGTCATACCTCCACAATTTTTGAAAATCAAGTTTATAAATTTTAATTGAATTTATTTAAGGTCTTTGAGAAAGTTTGGATCAAGCTTGTTAGTAAAATGTAATCTACTAATATAATACCCGTTTGTACAAAAAATGCACTTCTATTAACGTATTTTACTGGTAAAACAGATTACGTTTTCTACATTGCATCTCCGAAAAAATGGTCTTTTCGACGTCTTGAGCTTGATTGATTTAATATGACCGCTAGCAGCGCTGTTATGGATTTATTTTATCAGAGATTTCATTTTGCATACTGTTATGCGAGCCATTCACTATAATTTCGTAAGTTTCTCCATAAATACAAGTGCTGAAAGTGTTGAGTTTATTGATTGTGATAAAAGACAAAGGAGAAAATGTTTTTTAAAAGCAAAACCTGATAAAAGAAATACAAGAAACATCCGCATGATTAAAGGAGGTTTTACGTTACTTAACTTATACTTTGGTGAAAGGCTATCAGAAAACATTTGACGTTATAATATTTAGTTTCAGGCTAATGTGCTGGATAGAATATAAACGATTCTATTGTACATTTTTGCTTGCTGTGTTGTCCAGTGGGAGTTCTATGAAATTTTCCCATTACTAACCGAAAAATCAGGCTGAAATTTGAAGAAATTAATGTTCACAGGATTGATTAGGGTCACCGATTGTTCTAATGGTTAACACGCTCGTTTCCTGTGTCTGTAGTCTCGGGTTCACATATGATGAGTTTACATTAGACGGCGTAGTTTCGAGTCTACCTTAACAAGAACTTTAGTCACCATCCTTAGACATGTACCTCACAATGTTTAATCAGCTTTGAAATGATCAGTACTACTGGAAAAACAAATGATTGGCAATAACTATAAGAAACTGTTCATTCATCAAAATCTCAAATTAAGTTTCCTAAGGACTAAGATGTCTCTTCTCAAGTCTTCTATTTATGAAATCAGAAAGCAGTGATACTTATCATGGAGAATAAATCACCCATAAATTGATGGACTTAATCATCAGGTATATTCACTTGATAGACTAACAAGAGGAGTTACTCTCTTACTGATATAGGAAGCCTACAGGAGGGAAATTAAAAAAAAAATTATAAAACATGAAAATGTATACAAGTAATTCCCAGATGATAAAAGACATTGTTATGATAAACTGCTTGGTTGACCATCGAAGGAATGAATGCTAATCTAGAACGAGATTATTAAGTGATATTTTTACAAAATGAAATACGAAAACTTGTTTTTTTAAACTTTTTGTACTAAATTAATATGTTTATAAATTTTCTGTAATATATAAGTTTTCTATTAGTATTAAAAACGTAGACGATTGTGCAAATTGTATTACCATTGATACAATTATTTTAATGACACTACCGCATCACTCCATTAAAAAGCGCTATTTCTCCAATACAGCCTTCTTATTTATATAAAGTTACTAAATATATATAAATGAAGATTGTCATGAGAATTGTGCTACATGAAAGTAATATAGTGTTTTTTAATGTATTCATTACATTTGTCACTTTAATCAACAAACTTTTCTCCACTTCCTGAAAATTTCAAATAGTGATGAAATGGTGCTTTCGAAATAACTGATTCAATTAATATTCAAACAAGGTTTGATCTGTTCATAATGATCTTAAAAAACGAAGAATAGTTTAAAAAAACACATTTCAGTACGTTACATAACACTTTGGTTACTGTATAAAAGTTCATTTGCAACCTCAAAACATAGTTGCTAGAACGTAAAAAAAAATATAAGCACTTTTGGTAGTATTTTTGTACTTTGTTTTTACTGTTACGAATAGTGAATCATGTATATCTTCCTTAGACGCATATATATATAACTTTTGGGATCTATTTCAACTCGATTTATTACTTGACACAGGTTAATGTTTAGTATCATTTTGAAACTTGTAATATAACTGTTTGTTCAGGTTACTATACAACGAAAGTAATAAAACGTAATACAATACTTTTCTCATGTAATATAACAAAATTATAGAATATTCATTAACCAGTTTTATTCGATTGGAGCACAGTAATTCAAATTTGTGATTACTGCATCATTCCATTTTTAATAAGACGAACTAGGTTGACGACTGTGTGGAATGTGTACGAGCTACATGTATCTGTTCTTTACATTTCAGCTTTTACAAGATTTTGAAATATAAATGGTACTGATAGCTGCTTTCGGTCGATAAAATTAAATATTTTATTTCACTCTAAAACCATTAGGTTATTGAGCAATGTAATCAAAAGGATCTCCCAAGTTTGATCTTGGAAACGAAGCTTCTTTCATCAAGGCAATAAAAATGGCGGAAAAGATATAACGGGATACAAGTCGTTTTTGATTACAATCATTAGAATTGATTTCAGGATATGTATTTCTGAAAGTAGTGCTTCGTTTACGATAACTACTTCTAAATTTCTTTTACCCAGAATTACATAACTTTCTGTGACGTGTTTCCATTGCACCATTTAGCATTCTAAGTTTAACGTACATTTTGACTAATGCAACTATCATTACCTTTTTCCAGTATTTATCGTTGAGAGGCTTGAAATAAATGCGGATTAACTAGTAAGTTAGCTAGGGTCTTATTAAGAATCGATTGTTCTATCGTGTTGCCTTGTTGAGGTTGAATACATTATTTAAATCGATTTGCGTAATAACGGTCCAGGTATTTTAAGCAAACCCAAAATGAAGTATCAGGCCTCTATGAGAATCTCTAACTAAACTTTTCTGCTGCCTAAAGGACGGTGGCAGGTAATTATCCAGTGGCAATATGTACTACTTCGAACTCCCATTATTGGATATCTTTATTTACATGGACGAAAAAGTATATACACACATTTAGACAACCGGTCTGTCCTATACGTATTGTGAGTCACGGAGCTTTCAGGCGGCTTGCTTATTATCATCTTGAAATTATTATCGGTTCCGGTCGGTTTTCTCTCATGGCAACGTGTATATACAATACGGGAGACTTCTACATTTTCTTACTGCGTTTGCACACTTACTTCTTTTCGTTTCAATGATCAAATTTCTATTTAGCTAATAGACTGGCTCTTTTCTTACATTCAAATTTGCTGGGCAGTGAACCTTAAGTGCTTCAGCCTCATTTTTGATAGTTTACACTTATTAAATTCGGAACTCAACGCCACTACTACAGGTACTCATTTGATCAGGGCAACAATTATAATTTAATCTCTATGACTTTCATTCGCCCAACTTCATTTCTTTGACACGACGCAAGTGGCATCCTACCCAATTATTGCGTAAGCCACGCTTACCTTCCAGCCGGCAATTACTTTACCCTCAGCCAGGATTCCCATTACGTGCCTATCCCTCTCGCTCAGGGCCTTGGCATCTATTTTCAGATTGCGGTGGCCTGCTCTACTAGCGCTCGACGAATGTAACTTGATAAATCGCGGAGATTATTTGTATCGTCATCCCCTCCGCTGGTACGTGCTCACCAGAAGGATGACTGATCAGATAAGATAAAGATAAGATAAAATGAATTTTATGGGCGGTAACAGCACTGACTGATCAGAATTGTTATATAGCCCATACTAAATGTCGAGATTCCAGCCAAAATGTTAACTAGGGCTCCCATGGGAAAGCCGTATCCTAGCACATGGTATCTGTGATGAAGATTCACTTTCCAGCCCTCTCGGGCTAGGCAATAAAAGCTACCATCACAATTTTCTTGTTTAATATGAACCACTCCAATAATTACAGGTTCACGCCAGAATTCTATCCTTGCTCTCTTAATCTTCGAGCCATCGGTTTCTTGTGCTAACTGTAAATTGAGAGCTTACCTGATGCTGTTTCTTGGCAACCCTACCCGATCCGGCTGCCCAACAATTACTTAGAATTGCTACATCTTGACTTTCCTGGACTGGCCACCCGTTGCCGACACAGGACCGTAGATTCGCCTCAATAGTGTACTGCGATTGAGAATATATTTCAGAATGAATCTCCAGCGGTTCGCCTCTGTTCTTTTATACTCTGCCGCCTCCGTTCAAACACACAATAATAGCCACCAACCGTTACCAAGAGGCGGTAAACCTACGTCAGAGGTGAATGTCCACTCGTGTCCGGGAATATTCCACAGGCTCTCTTGTTCATCCAGCTACTTTCCGTGACCTCTTTGAAAACAGCAAAGATCAAGAATCCCAACGATTGTCCCCTCCAAAATTACAAACAGTATATCACTAGGAATATAGAATAATCAAAATAAAGAATTAAACAATATGTAAATCAAACACTACAAGTTAATGATATGCAAGACAGAGAAATCCTCATTTAAATATTTACACAATTAAAAAAAATCCGCATCTCAATATTAAATTTATTATTCTCTCCAAGGGTTAACTCATCCTTAACAGTCTTCTCAATGCATTGACGATTTCACCAACTTATTTGGTTTCAGTTTTAACTTTAAATCTTTGTTTTCCAACAAAGTGGTTTAATTATACACTTTTTGTCATGTATGCCTGTGTTTTGTTTAACCTGTAAGCAAGGACGCTCAGAACTTCAAGAAAATATGTGCATGTGTTCTTATTTTAATGAATAGAATAACAGTTTTGGTCGCGTGAGAAGGGATTTTCATACTTTATTGTTCGCTGCAAATAACAAATGAAAGACCATGAGACTCAATGTTTGTGCATAGTTTACATGTAATTAGCTAATTATACAATTTGTTTTACGTAATTCATTGTTCAGGATTTATTTCATAACTTAAAGTTGGTATGATAACGTTTGTCCTGGTTTCCGAAGAAGTTCACTTTGACTCGCGTAAGTGGCTGGATTTCCCAATTGTAAAAGTATACTATTTTAAATCACCAGCAACATATACCTGTTTCTATATGGCAATTTCCATACAAACATAAGAAGAGTGTTTTTTCTCAGAAACTACGAGCAAAACATTAGATTTTAGGCAAAATGTTTTTGCTATTAGTTATAAATAAATATCTTATGACTAAGATATTATAATTTATGTTAGTAATTTACTGAAAGGAAGAGAGAAAATTATAAATAAAACTTTTTATGTTACCATTTAGTGTCTAATGGACTTATCGTTCTTTGAAATATGACAGTGTTGATCAGTTAAACAAAACATAATAGTTTCAACTTAAAAGCCAGCGGATACCAAAGTTTGAGACAGCACTTTTTCAAAAACTTAATTCGATCTGAGTTCGATGTATATCCACTGTATCACTGAATTTTAAATTACTATGAAAAAAGAGATAGAGATGTAAAGAACTTACATAATATACTAGAGAAAATAAAATTGTATGGTTTAGTGGGGAATACTCACAAAAGGTTTAAGTCATATCTATACAACAGACAACAAGGCGTTAAAGTGATGTAATAGACCATGCAGTCATGGTAAGGAAATTAAGATTACAATATAAGGAAAGATTAACAAAGATCAACTTCAAATTAGTATGCAAAAACATAATTAAAGGCATTAATGCATGCGCAAAATTAGTACTGATTTCTTTTTGTCTGGGATATATATATATATATATAGAGAGAGAGAGAGAGAGAGAGATTGATAGATCAGTTTAGCAACATGGCGTTTCCTTAACATCAGTCCCGCACCTGTCCACTCTGTCCATTTTCTCTCCTGCCAGTTGAAAACGCTTTTGCGAAACGTAACTGCTTTCATTGTGTGTTTGTGAAGTTCGTGTACACCTGTCTTGATATTCCAACATGTAAGTACCTTTTCTTTACCTTTTTACAATCTTATATATATATATATATATATATATATATATATATATATATAACCGAATGTCTGTCTGTCTATTTGTTTGTTTGAACACGATTTAATCTACATGTGCACATTGACTTCAACCAAACTTTTCATACATGTTCCTTGGGCCCAGGCGTAGGAGCTTTAGGCATTTTAAGTCACCGAAAGTGACTGTGCCGCAATCTAATTAATAAAAATAATAATTTTATTGCTTATAACAATGAAATAAATAAATTGTTTCCATGTTTAAGTTAAAACAACAATCAGAAATAAATACAGTAGTGTACATTTATCCATTCAAGTTTGGATTGTTCTAAATAAAAATATTTAGATTTAACGTTTTAAAACATTGTAGTAGTATTTATAATTGAGAAGCAGGGAGGAAATACGACCCTAGCCGCCCCAGGTCGTTTTTGCGCAAAAGTTTTCATTTGAACCGATGAGTATGTTTTGATGAGTATTTTAGTGTTTGTTTCATTCTGATATCTGTGGAATTGGATTATTTATGGAACTGTTTATGCAGCTGTGTTTGCCTCCCTCCAGTGATAGGCCACTCGTACTGTCGATGTGACCGTAACTTTGGGGCATACTCTAATAGGTTACATCGAAAAGCAAGGATTCCTACTGCCACAGATTATTAGAAAATAATTTCTAATAAATTTGAAATTGTACAAGGTTATGGAGTTATGAAAAAATGGAGTGAATCCTTGGGTGAGTACATTATTAAGTACAACAACCTAATATCAAGAAAAACACCTTTCACAATACAATATTGTAGATTGCAGTATTATCAATCTGCATCCATGTCTTATCAAGGAATATTTATTCCTTTTAGTTCCCCTTTTACGAGGTGTTGACTTGTTGACAGTCCCTGATACTGTCAAATTAATGCCTATGAATGTGTTAAAACCTGCAAAAGAAAAGGACTTCCGGAGTTTATTTTGTGCACTAACTCCTGAAGAGTGCAAATGGTTTGAAGATGCCATCGAAAAGCCAAAACAAGGAGATTCATATTTAATCGAATATCCAGACAATGAAATAGAAGAGGAATCAGACTGTGAAGCCATAATCGCTTATGAATTCCATGAAGATGCTTATTAATGTCAAAAGTTTATTTCCCTTACTTTTTTTTTAATATTTCGTGTTGAATTCAGCTTATTTTTAGAGTTATGTATTTTCTTAAGTGTTCTAATTCATTATAAAATGTATACACAAGCGTTTGCATATTTCTTATCCAAAATATTTCTGTAGCTTTTATGTTTTAGGGCGTTTTATGTAAAAACGACCTCTCACACCACCTCTTTATATGTTGGATAATGTTTAAAGTACTAAATGTATAAATATTCAGTTGAAGACCTGAATTAAAAAACATACCAAGTTCACTTTTTTTCCAATTTTCATTTTTTACATTCGTAGGCTACTATGTTCCAGAGGCTATCACCTGGCATAATATTACATCCTAACTCCCACTCAAAACCCTTTTTTAAAATATAAAATAAGGCACATATTCAGTTTAGCGGGGTAGACCTGAGACGACGGTTCTGTTTTGCACCCCAGATGCTTCTCCTTTGTGTTGCCAGTGCACGTATACTGGAGAGAATTGTAACCTGATTAAATTGTTTTAAAAAAATATTAGATGAGCACCGTTATAGCATTTAACTGCTCTAAACCAACTAAGAAGCAATCTATTTCATAGTAAATATTGTTTTCTTAATCATAAAATATGTACAGCTTTATAATCATTATTTAAAAAAAATAATAAACTGAAACGTTATGACGCTTGCCGATAGATGGGTCCCTCAGGAATGTGAATTTTGTTTGTAGAGCGAAAACATTGCTGGAAATGTCCACAAAATTTTCTACAAAGAAGTTGTTTGCTATAAATATTCTATCCATTTCATTCTGTTTAGTAAATAGTAAACTATTTACTATTCTTCTAACTATAAATTTATTAATGTAACATCTGCTATGATTATCATTGTTAATTTTTTCAAACAAATTTCTTACGAGAACGACCATAAATATTGGTGTGGAAAGTGTGTTCCATAACAAGTTGTAGTAACATATGGTATCCCATACAAATTTGTTATCACTAACTAGATGTTTAAATGCTTTTGAAAAATTCACACCGAAGGAGAGATCGATTGCCATTACATTTACACTTTTCTCCATCGTAGGTTATCGTTTTCTTTATTACTTACTTTTTAAAAAGATATCACCAATTGAGAGATTAGCAACTTTCACGTATTTAATTGGTTTATGTAACGAATTTCAACTCGGGAAGGGCGTAAGTGCTGTTACTGCCCACGAATTAATTTAATCTTAACAAATTCCAAAGACTGCTGCTACAAAGCACTCTTGGTGAAAGTGGTAAAATCCCGGACTTCGAACCGGCGATGGATAGGTAAGCGAGTTTGTACCCCGCGGCCAACTATAATGACTGAGGCTTTGCAAGTTTCTCAAAGTTTCTCCAGGAATGATCTGAACTAAGGTCTTGCCATTACCTTCCTCATTTGCTTCTCTACCCTATTCAGCTTGAGCCAAAGATGCTTAAAGGCCATAATAAATTCAAATTCTCAACAGAAATCGTATGTAATTTTCTAGGATATTAATAACAGTAAAGTGAAAGATATGTAAAGAAATCAACCCTTGCAATATTTAAGGTACTATTTGCCTGGTGGAACTGAAAGATACCGGGCAAATCCTGTCATGTATGGCCACTGGAAGAGAACTCGCGACCTTCCGAATGTTAAATGATCTCTCTATCAATTCAGGTACGAACACAAGCAAGCAGTGGTAAGGCCATTGTAGAAGTGTCTTGAATAAAGGAACATTAATGATAAAAAAAGTAAATATTCTAATTTGAACAAGAAATAGGTTCTATAAGTTTTTACATTATTAATTCCTTTATTAAAGAATCTCGATAGATGGGAGGATAATTTCTGAATATTTTTCTGTTGAACTTTTGCTGGACAACGAGCTCTGTCGGACGTTGACTGATTTTTAACAAAAAAAATTAATAAACTTATGGAAAAAAGAACCAATTTAGTATTATGTCGTTTTCTGTGAATTTCTTCTTTTATTTTTAATTTTCTCCGTACGTGGAAGAATAAATAAGTTTTCACATTTTTGTTCCATGTTTTGTGCACAGGCAACCCTTTATACGCCGGTACATGAGTGCATTTTTTTAAATTATAGGATCTAGGTTCAACCATCTACAATCTGTCATGCTGAAGTGCATAAGTGCTAAAAAAAACACCACGTGAGTCTGAAAAAGGAGCTGAGAAAAGAAATAATTTTTTGTATTAAAGACAGAAATGTATTTAAACGACTTTTTTGTTCAGGGTTTTCTACTTATTCATTTGTAGTTACGTGGCATAAGAAACGTATACTATGTAAAGTAGTTAGCAACTATAGTATTTCAAATTTATACATTATTACACAATATTCACACTTACAATAAGTATCGTATGTTAAAAAATAAAAAAAATGCTTCATACATACACAAAATGTAACCACATTTACACTTTGAACATGTAACAGTATTTAACTAAATACAGTACTCGTTTCTGAATTGAATAACATCCCAAGTCCATTGACATACATACATGTTTTTCACATTGATATTTCTGTTTCACGCAGTTCAAACTTTCAGAAGGGACAAAAAGAACATAATTAATAAGACAATTCACAAAAACGCGCTTCCAAACAAAAACATTGAATATTAATGTTTTTGTTCCTCCTGAAAAAATTACTTCGGTGGACTTGGGATGTTTTTCAATTCAGATCTTCAATTTATGAAGTATACATCTACAGGATATGTACTTCTAAGTCATACATAATTTTATTTGTTACATAAAATATTTTTCAGGGGCGCAAACTTCATATTTCGATCGTGTTTTTCTCAAAACTCAATTTTTGGACTCGGGTCGTTTTCCCACCCAACTCCTCAATTGTAGTATTAGTAGCAACAGTAGTAGTAGTTATATATAGTATAAGCTGTAGCATAATTAGTAGTTGTAGTAGGAGTAGTAGTATTTGTAGTAATAATATTAGTAGTAGTAGTAGTATTTGTAGTAGTTGTAAAAGTAATGTAGTATTTGTAGTAGTAGTAGCAGCAACAGTATTATTATTATTATTAATTGTAGTAGCAGTGATAGTAATATTTGTAGTAGCCTGGCAGACTAGACCACCTAACATTGGTCCAGCAGACTAGACCATTACTGTTTTGGTGTACTATGCCATGTCAAAAAATACACAAACTAAATTAGCCAGACTAAATTATATCCAATTGTGCCCATTTAATAAACAGGACAGCTGGTCTACTTTGTTATATTAAAAATCACACCATTACCAGTAACTTCGTACACACAACTCAATATCGGAAAATGTTGTACTTAGTCTAGTCTGCCTTGCGACCATCCTATGTAGTAGTAATATTTGTAGTAGTAGTAGTAGCAGTAGCAGTAGAACGAGTATTAATGTTGACAACGTATTTGACGGCCCGCATCAACGGGTGGGTACTTTGACTCGTATTAAAATATAATACGCACATAGTACAGTTTTCAACAAATTGGAAACAGTAGCAAGACAACTATGATCAAAACGCAAATATCACAATATAGATGCGCATCCAGCAGTACAACATCTGTCAGTACCTTCCAAGATTTAAGGGTATGAGAGATTTGGTAAGAATATGAGTTGTATAAAAGGCAAGACGAAAATATGATTTTCTTTTTCACGAAACGTAAACAAAATCACTAGACATACGGTAGAATTGGATCAGGGATACTTAGCTGCAAAAGGACGCTTGTAAATTAACATTAGGTGCTCAATAACAGTAGAAATTTAAGGTGCATCACAGAAAATACTGTTAACAATGTAAAATTTTCAGAAAACCCATCCTTAAAATGATTCAAGAATGTATCATATTCCCACAAACGATAGATTTATAATGGTAATTCAAGATAAAATGAAAGCCAGAAATACAGAACAAAGTCAAATGCATTAGACATGTAGGAAATGTTCCTAAAGAAACTGTAGTACATATCATGTCAGAATGTCAAGACTTTTGCTTACAATGCTTATATCTCCGGACACAATGAGGAAACCAATCCTTCACAAACAATCTGCTATGCAACACAATCTTATTCACAGTCCTCCACCATATCAAAAGTACACGCCAGAAGCTCTTCTTGAATCCTTGCTGTGCCATGGTCGAGTCATATACGCGTAATTGACGAATCTGTTGATTACAATATCCTGAAGTTACTGCTCACAGTACGGTGCAGCACAGATTTCTCCATCAATGAGTAGCGCAACTTCAATAGACGGAGTTGTAAGAAATTTCACAGTAGTCCCTTTATTTAGAGGGTGAACCTAAAGTTTGAAAACACCGTTTTGTTGCTAAAACATCTCAAGGAATAATAAGCAAATATACAGTAAGTACTGTGGGGAAGACGCTACCTGCTCAAAGGGTAACAAATTTAATGGAAGAAGTTGAGAACAAGACTTCTTGAAGCATATATTTATTATTAGAAGAAAAAAAATGTTAATGTGATAAGGAAGGGTTGCAAGGAAGGATATCAGACTTCAGTAGTAGTAATTTTCGCGCCATTTCTCTGCTTCAATTCTTTAAAAATAACACCACCCATCTCATTATTAAAGCACGTGTTATTTGTCTGTCTACCCAACATAGACATACTTCAATATATCATGAATCGTAGGAATTGGAGGTAGCAGGGTAAAGAAAAATAGCAAAAGAAAAACTATAAAGAAGATTGAATTCTAATTTTATTTACGACCTTTAGGCAACTTTGGCGTAGGGCGAAAGAAGATTGAAGACCGAACATATAGAAATTAACAAAAACCAAAAGCTAAACAAGAGGAGAGGATACACGAAAATACAAAGCAAATCTCGTTAAGAAAACAATCGAGGAAAGCTAATTAAAAAAAAAGAACATGGAAATCAAATTATGGCAGTTAATACACATGATGGAATCCTAGCTAGAAATAAGGAGGAAATTACATAAATATTTGAAAATTTATTTAGAGAACTACATTCTTCCGATGAAGAACTAGGAAAAGAAGATATAAGAGAAAACTGTGTAGAACTTCCAAAGATAATGAAGAAACAGATGAATAAAATACTTGGAGGGATGAGCAAGGGAAAAACTTCAGAAGAAGTTGGGCTAACAGCAGAAATGCCTAAGCGTGAAGGCGAAAGGATTATAGAGGAACTGCCAAATTTTTCTCAATTGTGCTTCAGGAAGAGTGAAATACCCTCAAGTTGGAACAATGCTATTATTATTCTGTTACACAAAGAAGAGGACAAGAAATGTGAGGAGAGCTATAGGCACATATGTTTCTTGTCATTTCTGTACAAAATATTTACCAAACTTAAGGCGCTATAACACTATCGAGCCTGCTCGTCTGAGCTTACTCGACGAGCAAGCTCGTCAGTGTAATATAAAAATATCTGAATTTATAAAATGGTTTAACTCATATTTATATGATAGGAAATTTAAAGTCAAATAAAAAAGTAGTATATCATCAACATACACCGTAACATCTGGTGTTTCTCAAGGATCTAGTTTGGATCCGCTACTATTTAATATATTTATACACGACCTCTTGTCAAAATTTGTCTCCGATGCATTAATGTATGCGGGTGATTTAAAGATATTTAGACAAGTAAATTCTTTAAAAGACCACAGTGTATTACAGGAACCTTCGCCATTGGATTTTATCCAGGGCAACATCAAGCCAGGTTTCATCACAAACACCTACTTCTCGAAGATCTCTTCTAATATTGTCCTTCCAACGATGTATCGGTCTTCTCAACGATCTCTTTCCATCCGGTTTTCCAATCAGCATCTTCGTTTTTCTCCAACCCGAGATACATGGCCTGCCCACTTTAGTCGTCGCGATTTCATTATTCTTACAACTTCTAGTGAATCGTACAGTTTGTGGAGTTCTTCATTATGCAGTCTCCTCCATTCTCCAGTCATCTCGTTCCGTTTCGGCCCGTATATCTTTCTCGAAACCTTATTTTCAAACATTAATAATTTATGTTTATCTGCTAGGGTCGTACTCCAACTTTCACAACCGTCAAGTATTACCGGCAGAATAACCGTTCTCTATCTTTCAATTTCAATTTCCTTGATATTAATCGCGATGTTAGGAATTTTTTTGGATTGAGTAGAAACATGCGTTCCCCGATACTAAGCGACTTTTTATTTCTTCCGTGACCTCATTTTTGCTTGTTACGTATGCTCCCAAGTATTTAAATTTGTTTACTTTCTCTACGACCTCATACCTAATTCTTATGTTTTTATTTCCTTCATTCCCTGTGTTTCGGCTTGCTAACATGTATTTTATTTATCTATGTTAACCTGTAGACCTGTATCTTATCACACGCTTCTACTAAGACATCAGTGTTACTTTGTAGTGGATATACTGTATATCGTCCCCTATTAAATCTACATCATCGGCGTATACAAACAGTTGATTCAAGCTATTCAATGCTAATCCCTTTTTGTCCACTTTAATTTTTAATATCCCATATGCTAACGCAAAGTTAGCAATAAATAGTAGTGGTGATAAGGCATCACTAGTTCAGTAAATGAAGGTTTTGTGTCAGGACTAGTTAGTAAAAAACTGATTTCTTTCTGAAGTGTTAGATCACGATGTCAAGTTTATTTTCGGAAAACTTCCCACCCCTTCCCCTGTTGCTTTTTCCCCTATCCCACGGAACTACAATTTCTCAAAAGTCCCCGACCCTCCCCTTCTTACTTTCCCCCTATCCTTCCGGAACTATTATTTTACAGACTTTCAGAAATTGTATCATATCTCCGTAACCAATAAACATAACAACATGATTCTTTTATGTTATAATTCCTAGATAACAGTCTACAAAAATGTTTATCATGCGTTTTGCGCTTTTTCTATTAGTTTTGCCGTAATTTTGATCAAAAGCGCAAAATAACGATATTTTCCTTTTAATATTTACACTTTTTTACGTTGTAGCATGTTTTAAACTCTCAATATCAAAAACATGTTCGAGATAAAAGTTGTTGCCTGGTTCATGAACTTTAAAATGATGTATATATCAATATTGTTGAACAATTACTGTGTTAGCTAATGATGTAAAAATGAGGCGCAACAGCACGTGAACAATGCTTTGTGTCCTATCCCCATTAGGTAGCTGTGAGCTCTCGACGATTATGACAACTTGTCTTTGCTGTGTAGTGGCAAGTAAAATACATGATAATATTTTAGAGACCATTTCATGTGATATATCACGTACCCAGTTAGCGTGCCAGCTTGCAAGAAGGCTGTGAGTTACCTACTTTGAGCTTCTCAAGCTTGATATTGTTCACAAACAAGCATGAAACAAACTTGTTGGAAAAACATGTGGCTTGGCTCTAATAACTAAGCTAATTCAAGCTTGTTGCCAGAAACTATGCGAGAAATCTTGTCAAACTTGAAATTTATTTGATATTTATTCGTTGCACTTCCACTGTCGTCTCAGTTCACTGAAGTTCCAACATGTACCAGGCCAATTTCGACGTACCGTAGTCTAATCTTTGCCAACTCCCACCCTTTTAGTACAGACATCTATTGCAATCTGATGGACTAAGTATAAATAGCGCTTTGAAGGCGAACTCGGTCCTGTGGTTCCGTGGTCTATTGACTACAGTATCGGATTGGTGTGCCAGTGTGATTGATTTAGCGTCTATCTAATATAACGGTACAAATTAAGAACAAAACGGCGAAAATCAATATAAACAAGACTAACTATAAGTTAGCATTAGTGTGTTGTTGCTGGAACTTCAGCAATACGGAGTGCATTGCTGGAACACCGGCGAGAGACACTGATAAACAGTGTAAAAGTGCGCGTGAGTGGTGGAGGGAACCGGAATGAGTTTTGTTATTATTATTTAGTGGAAAACAATATAAGTCGATAAACTGACTGAAGGCTGCGGAAACAGCAACCAACGGTTGAAATTATGTGTATACTACCCATGAGTGAATGAATGATAGATGAGTGTAGAATAGTGATTACCAATGGATCAAGAGAAGATGTAAAAGTGTTGCAGAACCAGTGTGTGATGCAGGACTAACAATGAAAAAGAAGATCAGCTTCTCATCTCCTTACCTAGAGGAAGACAACAAGAAGAGATCGAGCAAGGAGAAGACTGGAAGGCCATTCCTGTGACGAGACAACAACTGTAATCCAAAAAGAAGAACTCAACTCCAAGGAAGCAGCAACTAATCTTTCTTTACTCTCGTTACAGGGAAATGCTGAAAAGAAGAAGAAGCCCTGCTCAAGCTATGTGTTGTGTTGTTCTGTATTTGCCCTGTGTCGTCTTATGTGTATTGAATGTGTTTTTTGTATAAAATAAAGCATATAATAGTAGGTAGGGACCCCCTATACAAATGTTCTAATAACTAGGAACATAGACCAGGAAAACATTCTGGAAGTTTGGTCAAAAGTCCGTCCCGCAACACCAACTGTCTCGAACAGGTGAAACGCAGGAGATTCTTGGAATGCCGAAACTCCGGCAATCCAACAATCTCTAGGGACAAGTCTGCCTTAAGCTGAAAAGTACTAAGACGTACGTGCTGCACGACTCAGGAAGTGCACTACTCAACTTGTGCAAAGCATGCAAAGAGGCAGGGGTGGTAAGGCGGGCTCCCCCCCAAAAAAATCTAAGTGGGACATATTTTGAGAGAAACTAATAGTGAAAAGAGAATTACGGACATTATTGAGGTTAATTAAAAAAAAAACACGATGTATTGCATGAAAAGTTGGAAGCGAATGTACTATTCGGGTTCAAATTGCGCACCCTTTCTCATACCTTATTCTGGTCTAAGACATAGCCTAAAGGCTATAATTGAATCGAATTCAATTCAATATAGGTGGATCAAATGTGACGATAATGACTAGCTGAGTTTTCTACTTTGATCTGCTGTCAAACACCATGGCGTGTAAATAGTACTAGGATGCAAATTTATAAATGGTACTGATGTACATCGATTCACATTTTTCATAGTTACCAATAAGATTGTTCATAAAGCAATTCTATCCAGATTGCTTGTTTAATCCAACAATCCACTTCAAATTAAAGTGGTAAATATTTATATAATGAGTTGCTTCTTGAGGATACTGACAGTTTTTGAGTTCATTGAAATTTTCAAGCACGTTATTACGGGTTCTGGGATTATTAAGGATCTAATACTATCCTTAACCGTTCAGTAGCAGGGTCAGTTTTCCTGTCGTTATATCACTGATACATAAATTTATGAGCCGTGTCCAATAAGCAATGTACATTTTTCCTTCCAGAAACACTTGAAGCAATTATCCGATTCTTAAAATATTATTTAAGATGCTTGTCTGTATATGACATCCATCCTCTTGACCAATTCATAATATAATTTTATTCATTCACATAACATAGAGAATGACCTCCCAGTTTCTATTCTGGTCGAGACACGAGTTCCCCAATTGATTTAGCTTTGAAAAATCTTTGGAACACTTTCCACGGCACTGTACTTCTGGTACCACAAGATTACTCACAATAAGAAGACTGGCCCTTACCCTTTCTTCCCACTCCTCATTTCTTAAGCCATATTACCTGATAAGATTTCCCTCATTTCTAAAGTCACAATCATATGAAAACACTTTCTACGCTCTGATGTAGTATTAGTACCGAATTCTTTTCCATAAACGAAGCAATTTCTTTTTGAATCGAACGTTGATTCAGGGCCTTAAACAAGTTGAAGCTGTTTAAAGATGGGATGGGTTATCGGTCTGCATTGATGTTTGATCAGCTTTGATACTAGTATGTCTTGTATATTACTGCCTACATGCACGCGTTGTGAACCCGAATAGTACTTTCTTTTTCCAACTTTTCATGCAGTCCATCGTTTCATTTCAAACTAAATTCGATAATGTCCGTAATTCTCATTCCACTATAATAGTTTCTCCTTCAAGATATTTCGCACTAAGAGTACACAATAAACTAAAATCAACCATTCTTCTTTTATTGTATTTCTAATAAATAAGTAATTTGTTAAGTTTAATGCATTCATTCTGCTAAGTAAATTTTCAGAAGATTCAGAAAAAGTTCCTTTGACACGATAACCGATTACTACGCTCTGACAAAAAATGATAAATATAATCTACACAATTGAATTCAAAATACCACATCTTCAAAGGTGGGTTATACCAAAAAACTAAATTTAACCAACTAAATTTAATTCCCAACTAATAGAAATATGACTAACCTTATCGTAATAAATTCTATGAGGTTTTGTTTTCTCTTGCTGCCCACATAGCAAAATGACGTCCCAGGGATATCTGACGGATCTCCTGGCAGGATATCGGGACGTCCGTAGGACGTCCTGTTTAAGTCCCGTTTACATCCATGGGACGTATAGTTATAATTAATCCTTCGTATAACTATACGAAGGCATATCCTTCGTATAGTTATAATTAATTAAATAATAATAATAGTAAGGTCGATTTGATTTATAGAAATTCCAGGTAGCTAATCCCGCACGGCTTTCCGGGGGACATCCAGGGGACATCCATACGGGATGAACTGTTTGTATTGCCCACAGAGTTATCCCACGGACGTCCTTAGGACATCGCTATGGGAGCAGGACCATTCTGACGGTAATGGGATCTAAATGGGACGTCCCAGGGACGTACTCTGCTATGTGGGTGAGTACTGGACTAGCTCACAATTGAAGTACCCAGCAAGTCAGGCAACGCCGGCCCGACGTCGGCATTTGGTCGGCGAAAGTCAGGCCGACCTCGGCGAGCCAACGTCGGACCGACATCAAAATGCCGACGCGTAGTCGGAAAGTTGTCGCTCGCCCACCTTCTTCCCGACCCCGTTCACACTGCGATAAATTAATTGTTTTAATGAACTGGATGACGTATGGTTGTAGAAAAAAGAACTAAATTTTATTATAGCTTGTCTTTTATTCACCTTCAATTACTATTGAAATTGTCTGCACTTGTCGGTGACCGAATTCGAACCTAACATATTCTGATCGATTATAGTGTATGATGGTGCGCCGCATTAACCACTACTCCACAGAGGCTCCTGTCTAAACCTTTTCGTCAGTCAGATACTTCTGCAAGTCAGACATGGAAGGTAGTAACACAGACACTACATTCATTACAAAATTGCGTTATTCTCGGTAGTGTGGATATTTATTCTACATTACACAGAATTTTTTAAAAAGAAAATCGTCATAGAACATGCAACTACAACAAAACTCCTATCTATGCAACAGACTGTCACCTTTTCTAGATTCAGATGACCATCAAAATATAGTGAGTATACTACTACTACTATCACCTGCAACTCGATCGGGGTTTCCACCAGTGTGTTCAATTTGAGGGGTGTAAAGTCAAAATTGGGAACGTGTGAGTACAGTTTTGTACGGTTTCTATAAATTTTTCACAGCAAAAATTTTTAAGTTGGCGAGTTGTCGAGACTTCGATGGTAAACACCACCCACAGTGGAGTCTGGCAGAATCACTAAGCTCGATGTTTCCCAGTATGCATGAATTTTAAGGTTTTATTTAGTTTCATTGAGTAACGTGAAATATCAATCCATTTGATGTGGTAATAATAATGTAATGCAATTTATTAATGTGGTACGAACAGCATGGTGCCAGTCCAGCACTAAGTCATACAAGATAGATATACAGATAGCAGATAGATATACAGGTAAACAAGGAGTTGTTAAATATAGAAGTTTGATAGCAATACAATGATTTTACATAATAGTTGTTGATTAAACGTTTGAAAAAATACAATCTTTGTCAGACTCAGTCAATAATTTATGATGTCTTCTTCTGTACAAGGGAACCGCTAATTAAAAATTCTCCGTCTATGTTCTAAATCTGAATTTTATTTATGACCTATAGGCATCTTAGGTCGGGATAGGGGAGGGGAAAGGATTCTTGGGCGGCCAGGGCCTATGCTGAAGGTGCCATCCCAGCATTTGCCTGGTGCGACTGAGGAAAACCCTTGACAAATCTCAGACAAGATGATCGACCTTTGGGATTGAACCCACAACCTCCCGAATGCTACGCCAACGCTGAGCTACGGCGTCTCGGTCAATGTTCTATAGATTCCAGATTTAAATATTTACGTCAGTACTGGTAATATTTTGAGAATAAGGCAATTTGAATGTATAACATAATATCCTGAAAAGGCAATAATAATAATAATACTCTCTCTATATAAACTGAAGTCGTGACTGACTGACATCAACGTCCAGGCAAAATGGTTAAAGCTAGAAACTTGAAATTTATGGCTAATCTGCCTTTAACTAACCTATTTCACTGATGTTGGGTAAGAAGCAAAACAAGGGTATATTTCGAAAGTAGCAATTAACAAAAAAGGTCATTCATTATTTTTAAAAAGTGAAAAAATGTTGGCCTGAGGTGGGTTCGAACCCGATACCCTTAGAATAGTTCTCCAGTGCTTTATCCACTAGAACATACAGCCAGGTACTCGAACACGGCTTCCTAGTCGAGTAAAGCTGCGAGCAATAGCTAGTAACAATAACAAATAAATAAATCACAGCCATATTCAATCCACTAGTGGATGAGGCCTCTCCCCGAAGGGAGGAGTTGGTCTACTGCTCCCACGCTGAACAGACGGGTTGGGAGAGGAGAGACGAAGCTCTCACTGTGATCGCCACTGTCTTTTATTCACAGCAGCTCCCCAATTGTCCTCACGATGCTGGGTCAACACCGAAATTTTTGAGCCCCCACCGGGAATCGAACCCGGGACCGCTCGCACTGAAGTCGAGCGCGCTAGCTAGTAACAATAATAAATTATAAGTTCCTGGTCTCACATAGAGGTAGCTTTCCTTTTATTAAATGTAAAGCACGTTTCCTCTTTTCATATTTTACTACAAACACAATGCATTTATACTCAACATCCAATGGAAGACGATCCCTAAAATCTCTAAGTTTCGACATTTCATTTCAGAGTTGTGAATTAGAAAATACAAAATGGATACAAAAAACAAAATCAGCGCCACTCCAGCTGAACTAAGATGCGTCGAATAGGTTCTCCTTTCTATATTTTAGAGCTGCCGGCAGAATTCTTTTGAAACGGTATGCCGATACTTTAGCTACCTAAATTCCAGATTAAAACGGCCGGCAAAAGGACGGACCCCAACCTTCTCCCGACCACCAGGAAGTGGGTGGGACCCCTCCTATTTTTCTACCATCAAGAATAGACGGGGCTCCGCTCTTATCTTGACCATCAGGAAAAGGACGGGGAGCTGCTTTTCCCGACAAAGGCAATAGACGGGAACTCTTCCTTTTCCCACCAACAACTGCTGGGGATTGGTCGGGGTTTCGCTTTCAAGCCGGCAAGTCAGAGAGTGACGGCGGCTCGGAGATGGCCCGACGACCAAACGCCACTTGCGGCTGCACGCCGACCATCCCCATCTACTTCCCGACTACTAGTCTGGGTTCTGTCTGTCCCCGACGCCGGCCCGACCAAAATCCCGACCATTTGCCGTCTTGGTCGGCATGTGGCTTGCTAGATATCTTCTTTCTTTTTCTTTTTTCGCTACCCATATAGCAATTTTGACGTGACTCAACCTTGTTGCAAGCTGACTTGCTGTCTGGGTACGTGTTATATCACATGAAATAGTCTCTAAAATATCATCATCTATTTTACTTGCCACTACACAGCAAAAACAAGTTGTCATAATTTTTGAAAACTCATAACTACCTAATGGAGATAGGACACACATAGAAGGTAAAGCATTGTTCACGTGCTGTTGTGCTTCATTTTACATCATTAGCTAACACAGTAATTGTCCAACAATGTTGATACATACATCATTTTAAAGTTCATGAACCAAGCAACAACATTTATCTCGAACATGTTTTTGATATTGTGAGATTAAAACAAGCTACAGCGTAAAAGTGTAAATATTAAAAGGAAAATATCGTTATTTTGCGCTTTTGATCAAAATTACAGCAAAACTAATAGAAATAAATAGGGCAAAACGGATGATAAACAGTTTTATAGACTGTTATCTAAAAGTTATGATAAAAAAGAATCATGTTGTTATGTTTATTGGTTACGGAGATATCATACAATTTCTGAAAGACTAAATTAATAGTTCCGGGAGGATAGGGGGAAAGTAAGAAGGGGAGGGTCGGGGACTTTTCAGAAAATACTCCCCTTATGATGTTGTAATAACTGGCAAATTTTCAACTTTTTATTAATTAGTCCCGACAAAAGCCTATTTTTCCTTGATTGACTGGACTTCACCTTGTTTCAATCCGTTGCGAATCTCGACACTATCTGACATATTATTTATTATCTATCGGTACTCTATTTATTTGGTCGCTGAGACACATCTTCTCTAGTTAAACAAGTTTTTTCGGAATTCCAAATTGTGTGAGGAAACTGTATAACTTTTTTTTTCTTTTTATAGAATCATATGCTTTCTAAAAATTAATTAACAATTAATAATTGGTGAACAGTCCCATTGTATTCCAATTTCTTCTCGAGAATTTGTCTCGAGGCAAAAATCTGGTCCTCCGTGGATCTATTTCTTCTAAATCCACATTGGTGATCAATTATTTCATCTATGTATACGCATAGGCGAGTTAGTAGGATATTACTCAGTACTTTGTAACAGGGAAGTAACGAGATTCCGCTGTAATTATTACAGTCCGATTTATCGCCGTTTTTGTAAACTGGAACTATTATTGAAGTTTCCATTCATTTGGAAGCTCCTCCTTTCCCCATATAGCCCTTATCAATTTATGTAATTCCTTAATTAGTGCCGTTTCTTCCGCTTTAATTAATTCGGCTGGAATATTGTATATTCCTGGTGATTTAAAATTTTTCAATTTATTTATCGACTTTTCGATCTCGATCTCGCTAGGTTCGGGTATCCATGGTTCTGCAGTATAGATACATTAAGATGTTTGTCGAAATAACTTTTCCACACATCAACAATTTTAGTCGTATCTGCCTGAAGATCTCCAAGTTAATTTATAATCATTCCTAAACTCAACTGGTAACACTTTCTTAACGAGTTTACCCCTCTGTATAGATCTCTTGTCTTCCCATTTCTCTCCATCTCCTGAATCTTCTGCCCCAGATATTTTCGCTTTTTGTTTCTGAACCACCGTGTGGAGTTGCGTTTCGTGTTATTGTAGTGGTTGGTATTTGCTTTGCTTTTATTATTTAACCATCGTTTCCTTGCTTGTTTTCGTTCCTCATGAAGCTTAAGGCATTCTTCATCAAACCAAGCTTTGTTTCTCTGTTGTTTCTTCTCACCTACATATCCCTTCGCTGTGTCCTTAACTGTTTTACGAATTACCTCCCACATCTTATTTACATCAATTTCATTATTAATATCATCTTTATTATTACTCGAGTCGGCTATGATTTCGAACCTATCTGAGAGTTCGAGTTGATAATTTGCTTTTATACTCAGATTATTTCATCATTTAACTTCGAATTCAGTTTCAATTTTGAGTATATTTATAACGAAATCCTTGAGAATGACAATTATTCAATCCTGATATTCTGTAACTCTTTATATTATTACAATATTATCTTTCGACCTGTGCTGTATTGGTTTCATACTATTCAATTTGTATAACTGTTCATAGCGCATTAATAAAGATTATTATTATTATTCATTGCAACAGTAAGAAAATAGCAAATACAAAAGATTGTTTTGAAAAAGCTATGAGATTAGTCCAAAATTTCTATTCTGTTGAATATGCCTTCATCAAATTGTCTCAACTTTTCGTAAAATAAATACGTTTCAAAGTAGGTCACAGACTGTTAAAAGAATTACTTTACTCTTATAAGGGTATCATACCATAACAAGGATCATGTTTACGTGCTAAGTTTGTCATTATAAACGATGATCCATTCATTAAAGATTAAATTCAAGCAAATTATTTTGTATGTCCTTACAACGTAAGTATGATTCGTTATACACCGTTATTCGTGAGAGGATCATGTTCACAACAGAAGCCCGTGAGCATTCACAAAACTAGCTACAAGAACGTTTCTTGAATGCTAATGAAACGTTTTATCCTCGAGAATTAGTACTCAAGGTCAAGGTTAAGGAAGAGTGCGTACTTTCACAGAAAAAGACTTTAAAACTAAAATGCGTGACTGCTTTTAGTAGAGAGATAATTGTTTCTCAGACGCAATGTTATTTTGTGACAATACATTCAAACACAATGATGAAATTGCTTCTACGAAATAATCCCTATACATAGTATCAAATTTTAGTATTCGTTTTAGGAAGTAAAATTTACCGGATAACTATGTTATTTAATTCTTGCTAGGTTTTTACTTCAAACTGAATTTGCACTCTCACTATAAATACAAATATACTGTATGAACCTGAATGCCTTTCATGCTGGCGTAAATATATATAAGGTTATTTTAGCAATTTTCATCTTAAATGAGACGTCCATTTCCAAACGGGTTCTTGTCCAAGAGCCATTAATATTGGGAAATTGACAAAAATACTTGTTATACACTTCTTATTTTTCCAAGCTAGGATAAATGTACAGCTAGGAATATCTTTTAAAGTTGGAGTAGTATTAGTTTACCAATATGTTACCTTCTTGCAAAAAGATATTGAAAATGATAAAAATATATACAACTTTTACTGTTAATTATGATTGTCTTTTAATTTCTTACGATAATTAAATGATTTTGAAGACCGTTTGGAATCGCAAAATCATACAAATGTATTTAAAAAAATGATAAATCATACTAATATTAGGAAATGATAAAATGAACTCAACAATGCTAATATCTCAATTTCAAATTGTTTTGGACAAGGACCCGTTTGGAAATGGGTGCCTCATAACAATAGGTCTCCGAATGGAACAGGGTTAAAACTGAAATTCTTTATACTTTCTTGACCAATTACGACATGCTTACGAGCTTCCAGAATTGCAGATCTCTTTACCTGGTGAAACTACTGGTAGGGCCTGTGGAGTTTTAGGCTTTGAATTTCTATTTAGTTACTCTTTCACGTTCTTGCCTTTGCAACAGAAGGCTTCAAAATGCTTCAAATCCAACTTTTAGTTATGCGATTATTTCGTTTCAAACTTTTAGTCTCTCACATTATGTCCGTTAAACTAGGTTGAACCTTTAGTTCTGGATAGAAAAAGGTTCTACATTTTTTCCTGACAAGGATTAACTTCTAACTTTTATTCCCGGCTGCGTTAAGCAGAATTTTAACTGTAATTGGAAGTCTGCCAAAGTGAGCGGGCGTAGCTCAGTTAGTAGAGCGTTGGCTTCACATTCGGGAGGTCTTAGGGTCGATAAAAGCGATCGACCATCCTGACAGGCTTTCCCAGTGTTTTCCTCAGTCACACCAGACAAATGTCGGGACTTCACACCAGACAAATGGTACCTTGAACTTCGGCTCTGGCCGACACGTTCTTGAACCCTTTCCTCTGCCTGAGTCATAAATACCTGAAGGTCATAAATTAAATTCGAATTCAAAATGACTGCCGACTTCCCATCTTCCCCTTTTTCTTCGTACTTTATGTATTAAAGTCAAATTAGAAAGGTACTACTGGTAGATGAACATAGATAATACATACTGCTCCAAGCCAAATTATCCAGTGAAATGACAGTAATTTTGGAATCCAATACCTTCACTATAATACAAATATATGATATTAAAACCAATTAACATCCTTTTTCTATAGTTGTCAACTAGGAAGTTGAAACTATTTTTTTTACATATTTTGTATTTAGATAGTAAAGGCTTTTTCTCTCAAATTGTTAAAGGGAATTTTCATAACCTGTGGAAGTCATGAGTTTCAAATTGAGGTACCGGTAGAAATCAGAATATTT
Source organism: Lepisma saccharinum (assembly GCA_022664845.1). Taxonomy (NCBI): domain Eukaryota; kingdom Metazoa; phylum Arthropoda; class Insecta; order Zygentoma; family Lepismatidae; genus Lepisma; species Lepisma saccharinum. The sequence continues at coordinate 23,395 of JAGDQP010008942.1, read as the reverse complement.
CATTGTACCATCTCAAAATATGACAAATCGTCAGAGAAAAAAATATTAATATGTTCTACATCTCACGTGAATTTAAAAAGGCAATTTAACTTATAACTTCAGGTTTTGTTTAATTGTGAAATGCGATTTGAATAATGATTTCCAAAGTGCGTTTTATTATGAAATATTTATAAGAAAATTAATTACTTATATTGCAACATGGGACGAGTGAGAACTAACACTGATTACAGGTATAGTTAAGCAAAGCATAAGTTTTTGCCAAAAAAAAAAAGTAGTAGGGTTGTCCTGAGGCATGCTTGCCTAAAGGCCAGAAATGAAATTCAAATTCAAAATTCTAAAGCAGTAGAATTTTATTTATCTGAATCAATAAGAAATTGAAAATGAGTTACTTATACTAGTGCCGCAAAACTTAAATGCACTACTATAAACTGCAAACAAATTCATGGAACAGCAACATTCTGTTATTTTTTGTGAATTCAATGAAATTCATACGGTTCAAAGCATGTATGTCTATAATATGAATAGTAAAATAATCCTTTAAGCACTTAAATTCTTGTTTGATTCAAATAACATCACCAATTCTAATTTTTTGTTTTACCAATTCTAATTTGAGAAACGATTTTCTCAAGAATAGTTGGTTCTTTTAAACCCAGAGATATCTGGTACATAAGTCTTCGGTTTTGGATAAAGTTGTTTTATTTTTACGCCCACGGTTTTTGACGTGATTATGGTAAGATTTTTTTATAAGCGGTCGATTCCTCTATTTCAAAGGGTTACAACTGTTAACTGCTGATGAAAAAATTGTTTCGAGTTTGGAACAATGATTTGGGTATACAAATAATTTCACAATATGATTTAAGTTTGTAAATAATGTTTTGTCCACTACTTTATTGCTTCATGAGAATGTTTAAATTTTAAGTATGAAAAATTATGATTTTTTTTTTTAAAAAAAAGACACATTGAATTTGAAATTTAATGTCACTCTGCAGAATCAGTCTGTAGATTGCTCTCAGAATTAAAGTTGACTTTATATTTTTTATTTATATTAAAGAATATATAATGTCTGGTAGGAGTATTACTTTAGGACAAAAATTGGCTTCTTTACATCGTATTTTAAAATAGTACTTCAGGAACTTCTAAGTCGAGTTTGAAACTTTGCAAACACTTGAAGTGCGGTGTATTTCTCGAGCGATGATTAAAATGATTCTAAAATAATTATCAGACCTCTCTTTAAGCTATATCTAACAGAAAAGCGTAAATCATGACGTGTTTATATAGAAAGGCGCTTTTAAGAAACTGAGTGCAGTAAAAGTACAAGGAGAGTTCAATAGAAATATTAATCTGTGATTAAATGTTTGAAAATATACATTTTATTAGTCTAGAAATTAATCGTTTTAACGTTGTAAATCTTGATTTTAACAGTAACGCACTTAATTAAGGTCAACATAATTTTGGAACTATGTGACTTGTCGTAACACCTGTGAGAAAAGTAACATCTCCATTTCCTTCAATTGTGACGCCAGTGAACGAAGTCATTACTCATTAGAATCGCCCTAAAAGAAATACGGCGCAACACCTTTCCTTTCTTTTTCCTCTCTCATGTCAGGTTGACAAACCTTTCTCTCTTTCCTTACTCAAGCAGCGGGCAGTCACGCTTGACTTTAAGCGAGTAAGCAGCTCAGACGCATAACGGACATGTTAATTCACTTTCTACGACGGGTACCGTTAAGGCCGTGCGAAGTACATCTTTTGTTTTGTTGTTAACATTTGAATGGCAAGGAGCTCTTGCTTGCGAAAGATCAACAACACATAAGACATACAGGTTGCTTATCGCACACGCTGGAATAAACTCTCATTTGAATATCAAACAGTCGGTTCATTGCAACACCACTCATCCACAATCCACATCACAACTCATCTCTTTTCCTCACAGTGCAGTGAGAGGTTTAATCGTAGGAAAAAATAAGAACAAGGTTGTTATCACATTCACAAACTCGAAAGAATGTTTGAATCTAGAACAAACGGAAATTGCAATTGTTTGAATCTAATTTGTAGTAATCAACAAGCCGTATTTTACTAGTGTTGTATAAAGTACTATTAGATAACTTAGGAGTTGTATGAAATGTACTTTTTTCTTACATAATTTCATTCTTATGTCTTTTAGTAAAATAAAATAGGCCTATAACATTTTCGTTGATGAAGATATTTCCCCTTTCATCTATTACAGTGCAGATGCAAACGGAGCCCAATTGTAGTATAGTGGTTAATGACTTCAACCTTTAAACATAACTTATCTGTAGGAGGCATACACGTTCGGGTAACTTCTGGATCCTGGCATAAGTTTTTAAAACTTTTCCTAAATGAGGCGAATCCCGGACTGATACCTAGAATAAGACCCTGATGCTTACCCTATACTTTTCGCTAGTATCCGTCTAACCCCAAATATGTATAATCAATAAGTTTAATGTTATAAAAGTAGCTTTGTCTGCTTTCACAAGCACAAGTGATGAAACACAAATACAGATCAAGGGAACTATCCTTCAGCCACCTTTCCACAAAAGCATCGCAAGGTTAACAGAGTGTAAAAGGTTCCGTTCCCCTGTGCGCAGGAGCTTCTTCCTTCGTAAATGTTGGTAACTAAACCATATGTTAATGAGAAGGCTTTGAAATCTCAACTTTATGAGAAAATGCTTTTTCTATGACCGAAGAACCAAATATACTCATTGATTATACTGTGAAGAATTCTCAGCTGCAATACATTGCTCCGTGAAAACGATTATGTGGTCACTCTCAAGGACTATAACGAACCTATTCATATCATTAATATCGATTCGACGTACGAGTAAGATATTGATTTGAAAGAGTGACTTGAACTATTTGACTTAACACTAGGTCTGACTTAACAGTTACCCACGTACTTTCATTTACAGTATAAGTGTTAGTACTTTCTGCTATGATAGCTCTTTCTCGACGTGTGTGTTTCCTAGAAATGTACTTATTCTTCCATGAACTTGCTTTATTATTGACAATAATTACTATTTGTTTACTGTTTAACAGCAGTAGATGAAACAATGTTTCAATTTACTCTGTTTAGACTTAAATTTTATTACTATTTAGTGAAATTTATTCTTGTGGATTTAAAAATATCTAGAATATTTATACTTCGGCGTACAGGTAAATTAAAAATTGGAAAAGGAAAACGAGGAAGCACATGCGAAAGAAAAGAAGTATACTTTTTTTTAAGTGACAGGTACGACACCGTTAACACAGAATTCGTGTTACCTTACGTGACTGAAAGGTTAACTACCTGCTATTTTCAATGTCCTTCCCTAGAATTGACTGCTTTGTAGTTTCAGGAAGCTGGGGAGATAGAATTTATAGTTTCTTTAGCAAGTCACGCCTATTAAGCCATAATGTCTACGTCGTATACTTTGATGAATTGAGTGCTATACACTTAGTGACAGGAAGAGGAAATAAACCTCATATTGGCCTTGGATAAAGACATCGTTTGCTCGTAGAAACCGTAAAGGGAAACACCACTGTCTAATAACACAAGTAACTCTTAGGAATGACGATATAATTACTATTTAGGCAGCCTTTTTAAAATTTAAATACAATAAAACCTGCTCAGAGCGAAATCGCAAGATACCGAACCTTCTTCCGGATTGGACAAGTTTTCGTCTTGCACAAGTTCAAAAAAAATGTTAGTTTAGTTGTAAGAGAAATTTGAAACGTTGTAATCCATTACCTTTTTATTCCAGTATCTGCAAGATCGAAGAACCGACAACTCTACACCGCTAAAACATGTCAAGACACAGTAAAGATGGTTCTATAGATTTTCATGGGGGAAAATATTCAGGAGGTATAGTCCTTCACTCAGTTCCCCGGGCGGAGAAGTTACTGCTTCAGGGGAATCCAAGAACAGGAATAAGAAAACATGGAACGTATGAATCGTATACAAGGTTGATTTATTTAAATCATGATTTAAATCAGGTGATTTTTTTAAATCGATTATTTAAATTATAATATATAATAAAAATAAAAATAAAGTGCAGTATTTTTAATCATTGTCTGGTTTGAATCAAATGTAAGCTTAGTACTAACCTATAAGTCTCTATGTGATGATAGGCTCATATGATGTAAACCAAAACCAAAGTGACCGACACAGAATTTTAATAAGTTATTTGATTGGTTCATTTCATATTACATGCAAAATTTTAGAGGAGAACGTAGGAACCTAATTCACATTATAAGTTTACAATTTGTATTACAAATACTGTATGTTTAGTTTGGTAATACATATGAAAACGAACACGCAGAAAACAGAAAATCCAGTTTTTGCATCAAATTATTTGACTTCTACACAAATTGCTGGAAAGCAATTTATACTCAATGGAATGATGAAAATACAAAGCTGCGTATACACTATTGATTTGACTGCATGATATAGTTCTCATTGAATTGAATTTTATCTAAGGCCTTTAAGCAACTCTGGATCAGACCGAATGGATAATGGTGCGAGAATTGGCGGAATGAAGAAAGTGGGAGGAAACGAGAGAACCCTAAGAAAATCCGCGCCCACGGTTTTTGTTCACCACAAAGCGCACATGCCATGATCCAGGATCGAATCGGGGACTCCATGGACCAGAGGTGAGCGACTGCTGTTCCAAGATTGCTTTCATACTTTATGGAATATTGTCATAAGGTATTCCCAAATTGATTGTACAGTTTTGGGGGCTGAAAACTCTAAATGAAATGAAGTAAAATGTATCTTAGCAAGCTTAAATCCTATAATATTTCGTTAGGAAGATGTAAACTGGAGAAAACAGCCAATTGCAATTATGAAATGCAACGCGTAGGAAGAAAACAAGACACAGACGTCATTTTAGATGGAAAGCTGTTGCATTGAAATATTGTAAATTATTATTATTATTATTATTATTATTATTATTATTATTATTATTAT
>JAGDQP010008942.1:0-18419 GCA_022664845.1 Lepisma saccharinum | reverse complement strand
ATTATTATTATTATTATTATTATTATTATTATTATTATTATTATTATTATTATTATTATTATTATTATGATTTTGAACTTAATACCCCGTGTGAAACCACTTTATTCATCGTGTATCGACGAAAATAACGTAGAAGTTTCCTTCGTGTTAATTTCCCTTTGTCAAATATACCATAAGTCAGTTACGCCATATCTTCTTCCATTTTCAAAATTATTGCAAGTTGTTGTGATTGTCTATTTTCCAAGGCTATATTGCGTAGCGAGCACCACATATTTGAGAACTTTACTTTAGTGTTTACTGGTTAAATTATTTGGAAAGAAAAAGCTAACTCCAGTGCCGCAAATTATTTACATATTTTTTTTTTATTTAAATAAAAAAATCGATTTAAATAAAAGAAATCAACAAAAATGATTTGTTTTTAAATCGTGATTTTTTTCAATCCTTCTATAGGGATGCTATTTGTCCCGGAAAAATTCGGACCGTACCGGAATTGAGCTCTGCGTCCCGAAAATGATTATCCGGCCCATAAATGTACCAGTTTTCAGCAAAGAAAGGAAGGAAGGAAAAAGTTATCGTTTCCATTTTCCTCGCACGATTATATTTTCTTTAATTTATGAGTATGGCACCTCAATTTTTTTTAAATAAAAACCCTGAACACATAGAACATGAATTTAGTTAAGTTCATAATTCAACTACCTTCAAATTGAACAATAGATAGAACGAATCGATGACCCCTAGCGCTAGAGGTGACCGATTGAGCTACGCAGCTCTCTAGTGAAAAAAAAGTTACGGTTGCTGTTAGTGGGTGTTCTAATAAATTCTTTAATTCTTTTGGACTAGATCATAATGCACTTAAAGCCGCAGTCAGTGTGATTTCCGAGAACAAATACTGAAGTCAAAAAATTATGTATTTTGTCAGTGCAAAGCCTTGCTCTGAAGGAGAAAAAAAAAACAAGAGTAGGAATTTAAAACTTCTTTCAGGCACGTTTTATTACTCAATAAATACCTACAGTAGCAAAATGAAAGTTTAAAACAGTACATTCAGAGAAGCCAAAATATACATATTTAGCGTTCCGTTTGAACAAGTTTTTGATGCTTTTCATGAAATTTCTAGACTTCCTTCCCCTTGTACGTCGAATTCTCTGACTTCAGCATGTTCTCCCGGCAAGTGAGAATCCTGTTAGTAATAAAAATGCGTTTGTGTGGCTGTCTCAACTCTAATAATAATAATAATATACTATGATCTTGATTCCATGTATTGTTACTTGTAAAATGGAAACCAAACTCATCCCATTGCTCAAACCATTAACCGTCTTGCGTTCCGAGTGCGTCACTCCTTCATGTAATCCTATCCAATAATTTTAGCATTTAATTGTTATTTTATTCTTTCAATAAAACGTAACATTTTCATTTACAACAATAAATACATTAAAATCAACTGAAACAATGGGAATCAATTAAAATAACAAAAATGCCGCCTCCAAGCAACAGATGAGCGAATAAAGTGAACTGGTACGAACGCAAGTATAAATCGAAGAAAAACAAAATGTTCACTAGCACATCTATACGCCACAAATTCAATACAAATATGGAATGTACGAGAAAGCAGATCTCTCCAAAGAAAATATCCATACATTTCTTATGTAAATTGCTCCCGATGACAAAAAAGCAAACAGCAGTGTCTCCGGAAAGTTTCCAGACGATGGCAAATGAGGATAACAGAAGAACGCATTTTCAGGAATGGCTCCAACGCTGTGCAAGCGGCCTACACATAAATGTAGACCATTGCAAGAGTAGGACAAACACACAAAATGCACAGCTTGAGATTGAAGAACCACAGAGAGATGCAGGTAAACAGTCGATCTACCTCCAATCATCCCCAAATCTGCAATCAAGAAACGAACAAGCTGTTGCCCATAGAAGAAGAAGAACAATAAAAAAGCAAAAATAGATACTACAATACGTCAGGGTTAATCGATGTCTATCGTCTCGAAATATTTTTGGCACCATACGAGGGAAAACGCTTCTACACCTAATGGAAGACTTATCCATCCTACCTGGCTTCTGCTCTGAAAATTTTGAAGACCAATTCATTTCGTTCGTCTTCCCGCAAAACCTAGAATTTTTCTTCAATCTAGATGAGAACTTCTTTGTAATAGGTGGAGTCGACAAATACGGAACCAGAGCCTTTATGCCCGTCGTCCAAGATATGATTTATGTTGGGTGTACCATTCTCAATTATGGCCCTGTCTCGCTGTTGACACTTGTGGAATGGACGATAAACGACAGGTTGGATATATATCAAGATCCACTCAGTCACTCGAGATAGAACACAAATTCAAGATCTATGCCACTAACCGGCAATCATATTAATTTTTTTATATCAATAAAAACCAACTAGTTAAATGGGCGGTAGCAAAGAAGAAAAATATATTTTTTAACTGGACGAAATTACTTGTTCAACCAACGGACTAACAAGCAGAACCATCATCTACTGTCAAAATGGAAACCAAGTTGAAAAATAAAATATGTCATCGCAAATCTTGTGTAGTGCAGAGGTTTTCGTTATTTGAAAGAGATTTGTCGAAGATCCAGATGAAATCACACATAGTTGAAGCATATACAATCTAACAGCAGACGGAGAGCGAACACACAAGCAAACAGTCATGTGTAAATATAGCAACCATATAACGCTGCAATAACATCAATGCACTGAAGCAGTAGAGAGTGAGACCAATAAGATCTTAAAAGATAACCAGTGCTACTTAATCTTTCAAGAATGGTTCGCAGTAGCTTTCTACCTCGTATTACGGAAGATTTTTAAAACCGATTTTTAGTTTACTTATTTATGGAAGTATATTTGGTGTTACTGACTTCAGGGACTATTTCTCTTTTTGCCTTGTATACAGATTACTCAAATCAACCGTGGAAATAAGCACAAAGACAGCACTTTGAACGTTGAAGATTATTGTAATTTATTATTGGATGAAATTTATTGTTGGGGTGTAAGGCATTCAAATGCCAACCTCACTTCCGCGTAGTGCACCCTGGAGACCGCAGTGCTTGCAGGCTAACGAGGCTCTGGCGACTGGCGGCACCAGGATAAACATGCTACTACGACTGTTATTTTTATTATTATTTTTTATTTATTTTTTATTATATTATTATTTTTTATTTATTTTTTACTGAAGACCCTTTACATCTTCAGCTTTTATATATTTTAATTACTTAACAGCTACAGATCGACGTGACAAAGATAAGGAGTTTCCCTCGTATCGGGACGGGCGTAAGCCATAGTGCTGTTACCGCCCATACACTTAATTTTATCCTTTTTTATGAAATTTATTGTTGTAGAAGTACACATCTCTAGAACATGTAGTAACAGCTGTGATTTAGTTTACCGAGTCAAATAGGAAATTAATGATTTTTTTAACGAACGACGTACGCAATTTTGGTTCATACACCTTAAAACCGTACAGCTGTACTTAAATCAACTGCCTCTTGTATATAAAATAATGTAAAAATTAAAGTATTAACAAACATCTTTTATTTCTGATTTAATTAAATCTTATTAAAAAAAAACTCCCAATCTGCAGTTCTATTTGTCTACTTATGTATAATATTTAATCCACATTGTATGTATGATATATCCACAGAGCTAGTTCATGGTGAAAATTGTAGAGGGGAAGGAGGAATTCCCAGTACCTCTGGATATTTCCCAGAAACCTGATTTCTTTTGTGCCTTTCAGAGAATGGTGGCTTGCAAATAGCTTAATGAATAATAATACTAATAATAATAAGTACTAGTATAATAGTAATAATACTAATAATAAATGATTCCAAAAGTAAAATAAAATTGAAGTAGTCATAATTTTTGAACTAGCGAAGTGAACTCTGCACAAAATTATCTAACAATGGCTTATCAATAATACCGGACAATAACATGTTCAATATCTTCTAACAGTCAGGCCTGTCCAATGTCGTACTGTCCGGCGTGTTAAATCTCGTTGTTCATTATATTCGCAATTAGTGTTCGAACAACACGGCTACCATCCTGACTGAGGTTCTCCAAGGTTTTCCATAGTTTTACCAAGCGAATGCCGACATGGTACCTTAAGAAAGGCCCTGGCTGATACCTTCCCTTTCCTCTACATAACCCATCTCGGCCTGAGCAATGCCAAAAGGCCTTAAATAAAATTCAATTAAATTCAAAATTAAGGTAGGGTGATCAATTGCTATTGGACAATTTGAAGTCATAAAATCAGAGATTGTATAAAACTGCCGGACTTCGAAGATTTTCCAACTCAGGTTTTTAATGAGAGAGTAATAGTACTTCTATGAAATATTTTAATAAGTATTAACAGACAATTTATGTGCAAGATATCCTGTAGAAGAACGAGATTTGTTATGTAAAGTTATGTTCTGTAGAAGTTATTAATCATGGCCAAATGACGCTAGGAAAAATATGATGTATGGCGATCGGCAGGTGTTGGTGTTGGTTTTGCCTGGTTATTTCAAAATTGACCCAGAGAAGTTATTGTCAGACTTCCTGAATTTTAAGACCAACAACTAAATTGTTTGTGAGGAGCTGCAGAAATTTCATCGGTTGAAAGTATGTTAATGGCAGAGAGCAAACGGGGACTTGCTCCTATGATTTTACACTGGTGTTAGAGGATTCGTATACAGGACAAGCGCTTTCAGGTGTTGGTATGTGGCACTTATAAGTAAACCTATCGATGCTTCAAAGCTCTTTTTTTTTTTTTTGACCAAACATGATAGAGGAATAGGAAACCACCATAAAGCATGATTAAAAGTGTTTTCGTCCATAAAAACTGGCCTAAAGTTTGATTCATAAGAATAAGCACTTGTAGTGCGATCTAAGTAGGAAAACACACATGTTTATTTATAAAATGTTTGAAATAATGGAAAACAAATACACATTAATGGATATTAGATAAATTAGCTAACTTTTAGGGGATACGTTCGTCATGACCGGCATCTTGAATCTTGCTCGATTTTTTTTAATCGGAAGGGGATCATGTGGCAAATCAATTTGGGCTAGAATTTTACCAGAAATGCATTAGTGAAGTCAGATTTTCCATAAATTTATTTTTGAGGAAGATCATGAGAGCTGACATTAGTATACGTAGTTGATTGAAAAGTCCAGAAATACTTTGTTACTTTTCAAACAATGTAAGAGATGAAAATCGAATGTACAAGTAATTAGTATTGGGAACCACCTACACAGTACTTATTACTTGTGCATTGGGTTTTCATTTCTTGCATTGTTTAAAAAATAACAGAGTATTTCTGGACTTTTCAATCAGCTACGTATACTAATGTCACCTCTCATTATATATTTCAATAATAAATTTATGGAAAAACTTACTTCACCAATGCATTTCTGGTAAAATTCTAGCCCATATTGATTTGTCACATGACCCCCTTCGAATTTGAAAATCGAACAAGATTCAAGATGGCCGCCATGTCGAATGTATCCCTAAAAGTTAGCACATTTACCCAATATCCATTAATGCGTATTTGATTTTCATTATTACAAACATTTTATAAATAAACGTGTGTTTTCCTACTTAGATCACACTATAAATGCTTATTCTTATGAACCAACTTTTGGCCACTGCGTCCGTCTTTATGGACGAAAGCACTTTTACTCATGCTTTCTGGTGGTTTCCTGATCTACACTACTTTTCTACCAAGTTTGGTCAAAAAAGCGCTTTGAAGCATCGATAGGTTTACTTGTCAGAAGTATACAGAAAAATTCCTGTTTGTGGTTAACAAAAAAAAATGTTCAAATAGGGCCCAAGCAAAGTTTTATTTATTTTAGACAAAAGTTTGTTTTAACGAATTTAATTGGCACCAGTGAAGAAACAAAAGCTGATTATACCGAGGTGACTGGAACACGGGTTGGCCGGCTAGTTAGCAACTCGATACCTTATCTACCAGCCCACAATGGTTGAGGGCTGAAGTTAAGTGGAGTTCGGTTCATATAGGAAACTTTTTAGAATTTTAAACTTCCAATATCATAACTGCCAAGAAACACAATATTACTGTACTCTTATTAACAATAATCAATATCATATTAAAGTGATTGTTCTTATGCTACGTGAATAACCAGGATAAAAAATACGTTCTAGAACTCAGAATCGTCTTTGTTCACTAAGATTCTTGCGTGTTCCATTAAAAAAAAAACATCATTTTTTGTTCAAATCATTTATTTCTGTTACTCATTCGTTTATGCTAAGTACAAGAAAGATTAAAAAATAAGCAAGATTTTTATCACATCAAAATAGTCCAGAATTATTAATTCTAAATTCTGTAATTGAGAAGCAATAATATTCAGTTCAGTAATATTAATATAACTATTCAAGCTTGACTTTTATATAATTACAAAGAAAAAGTTTAGTTAGGAAGTATGGGACCATAGCGATATAGGTTGCGTGTCAGACTTCAAAACACTGAGACCACAGTTCTGTTCCTGCTAGAGGTTCTTATACTTTTTCAGTGTTCGCAATTTACTTACTTTAAACAGGTTTTTGCTAAAAGAGAATAAGATTTTGTTTTGGCCCTATTGGGAACCACAATCAAACAGACTTTTTTCTGTGAACGGGATGGGCATATTAGTAATCCAAGAAGTACAGTGGGAGGGTCAAGACAGCATTCGAATGGCCAAACAGACTTTCTGGTACAAGGTAACTCAGTCACACCATTTTGAAGCATGATTCTTGATTAAAAACAGTATGCCGCCAGCGCTTCAGAATATAAAGTTCGTTAAGCAAAGACCATCCTACGTTATAATACGTAGGCATACTCGATGGTGCAACAGTTTTCATAAATATCCATACTCCAACCGATGAAGATGATGATAACGGCAAAGATTCATTTATACGTACATTAAAAAAAAAGTCTTTACTGTGATTATCTTAATTTTATGGTCAGCAAGTGTACGTGATGTGTTTAGGAAGTGTGAGAAACTGATTAAATTTTCCCGAAGTTGAATTTTTAAAAGCTTTTCAACACTTCCTAAACACAATTACTTTTAAACACTTCTTTGCACAACCGCAATAAATAACTCCGAATAATTTTGAACATAATTGTTTACAATATGTGGCTGGTAGAGAAATTTACCACTATACCTCTCGTGTCACGTTCGCATCGTACATCTTTAATTTATGAGAAAAAATATGAACTTAAATGTTTTCTTCACGGCTAACAGGGTCGCGGTGGATCAGTAGTATAGGGCTCACCCCTTGTGCTCGGGGTCGTCGGTTCGATCGTAGCTCATGCCTTGTGTGTTTTGTGGACGACAAACACTATGTGCGTGGGTTTTCTCGGGTTCTCTCGTTTCCTCCCACTTTCTTCATTCCACAAATTCTCCCATCATCATCCATACGACCTGACCCAAAGTTGCCTAAAGGCCTTAAATATAATTCAAATTTACGCCTGAAGTGAGTTCGGGGAAAGTAATAGGCAGGCTATTCAAGTTCTAACTCTGTTTTCACTAACTTTCTTACTTCTTTCCAGAGTAAGCAAAACCATTTTTTTTAACTTTAATAAAACAGTCTAAAGAAGACTATGGCAATTTTTCTTTACTCCTTTCGTGGCTTTTGCGAAGAAAAGGTTTAATGAAAATAGAAAAAGTATAAAAGAAATGATCAGAAGCCAACTCATTTTATTTTTATACTGTGCACTTTACTTATTTTAAGGTACCTTCTTATGCACCTTTTGGACATTTAAAGTGGAGAGAAGAGAACAAACCTGGACTCTTTTCGAGGAGTGAAAAAAGGTAAAATACTAAATAAACGCGTATTAACAGGGTAAAAACAGCCATTTCGATATCGGTCCGAAAACATCTAGGTTTAGACCTACATACATTATTATTATAATAATAATAATAATTATTATTATAGGGAATGTACAAAACTGAGAAAAAATAGAGGAATTTGAAATCTATACCGCAAAGCCGTGGATATTCGAACCTAGAGAGATCGAGATCGAAATGACGGTAAAGGAATTGAACAATTTCAAATTACCAGAAAGAGGGAATATTCCAGCCGAATTAATTAAAGCGGGAGGAACGGCACTCATCAAGGAACTGCATAAATAGATAAATGCTATATGTAGAAAGGAGGAGTTTCCAAAGGAATGGAAAACATCAATAATAGTTCCGGTTTATATAAAAGGCGATAAATCGTACTGTAATAATTACCGTGGAATCTCAGTACTCCCAATATGTTACAAAATACTGAGTAATATCCTCCTAACTCGCCTAAGCGTATACGTAGACGAAATATTTGGAGATCACCAATGTGGATTTAGGAGAAATAGATAGATCCACGTTGGACTAGATTTTCGCCTTGAGACAAATCCGGAAGAAATGGGAATACAATGGGATTGTTCACCAGTTACTCATTGATTTTAAGAGAGCATACGACAACTATACAATATCCTGGTACGATTTAGATTTCCTAAAATAAACTTGTTCAACTTGTGAGGATGTGTCTTAGCACCCATAAGCAGAGTACGGGTACGTAATAATATGTTAGCAAGTTTCGAGATTCACAACGGATTGAAACAAGGTGATACCTTGTCACTATTACTGTATAACTTTGCGTTAGAATATGCGATTCAGAAAATAAAAGAGGACAAAAAGACTATCATTGAATGGCTTGAATCAACTGTTCGTATACGCAAATGATGTAGATTTAATAGGGGACGATATGGATGCACTACAAAATAACACCGAGGTCTTGCGGGAGATGGGATAGGCCTAAAGGTAAACATACATTATAACATGCCGAAACACTGAGAATGAAGGAAATAGATGCACAACAATTAAGAATGAGAACATAGAGAAAGTAAATAAATGTAAATACTTCGGGAGCATATGTAACAAGCAAAAACGAGGTCATGGAAGAAATATAAAGCCGCTAAGCATCGGCCAACGCGTGTTTCTATTCAACCCAGAAACTTCTAACCTCGCGATTAATATTAAGGAAGTTGAAATTGAAAATATACAGAACGGTTATTCTGCAGGTAATACTTTACGGTTGCGAAGGTTGGAGTACGACCTAGCAGATGAACAAAAATTACAAATGTTTGAAAATAAAGTCAAGAGGAATATAGACCGGCCGAAACGGGACGAGATAACTAGCGAACGTTTGTTATTGCGGCGATGAACTTGTGAGTTCCATAAGCCATAGAGTAAGTAAGTAAGTAACTATAGAGAATAATTTTTAGACCTTTTTCGGTTTGAGAAAATTGTATATTTAAGATAAATGGTTTCTTAATTTCCGTGAAGGAAGCTGCCCATTAAGTTCAATGATTTTGGATTCGAGACAAGTAGCCATATAAAGTGCAGATATTACAATACGTTTCTTCTATTGTTAGCAATGAGATAGAAACTATATCTACTAAACAATGGAAAGCAAATTATCACTATTGTACACGATATCATTAATATATCTTCATTTACAAGTTTGGAATTAAGACACACGTGGATTTTCAAATGTGTTTGGTATTTGAAAACGCATTGTACTCCATTTGAAGCTGTGAGCTATCGAAAAGAAAGAAACATACGTACTTTTAAATATTGTCTTCTGCGTATTATCTTATTGAATGTACACTTACATAACTCCTAAAGTACCGTTTTGCATGACATATAACCTAGATCGGATACTCGTATATGCTTGTGAAAACACAATATTAGTAATCTATTTCCTGAATTGCGTAACAGAATTGAATGGTACAGTTTGACATATTTGTAGAATGAGACAGAAAGGAGATGAATGTCCTGCAGCCAATTTACCGATATTTCATTCATTACTTCCCTCTCTCTCTCAAATGCACGCTACTTACTGTATCCATCACAAACTGGGTGCTTATTAAGATAAGTAATCTATTCTGGTTATTATGTGTATTTAGAGACAGCACATGTAGGATACATACGATGAAAAAGTGGATTGCACTGAGCGATCGGTATCAATCTGATCTATCACATTAAGATATTGTGCAATTAAAAAGGATATTCATTATTTTACATTATATTCTTAACGCCAAGAGAGATATTGTTTTGCTTAAAAGTAGGCAAAATAGTTGATTCTCTTGCAAATATATTTTCAGAATCAAACACGTAAGTCTCACATAAGAAACACGACAAAAAGAAAAGGAGACTCGACTTTACTTTTACTTTCTACACAAGAAGACTCTGAAGCGTGTTCCAACGAATTTGTGTAACAAAGCGAGCTCCTTGAGTGAGAGAAGGTGATGGAGTTCCGCATTCTGTGTAGGTCTATGTTGCGGTAGAGTCGTATAGTATCTCATTGTTAGATAATATGCTCACGAGATTATTTGCAAAGCATGGCCCACTCACGCTTAACGCCATGACCTGATACAAGTCTACGCCTAGTTGAATGCCTTTCACTCTGCTACAAACCGTAAAGCTACTATCATATTCTTGTCTCCCTTGGATTAGAGAAATGAGCATACGCTGTAGGCAATATCTGATAATATTGTTTTCACATTTTACTACAAGGGAAATATGAAAAACACGTTTTTTGGAGTGTTTAAAGCCACTCGCGAAGAACATGCAATTATATAAGACTTTGAAAAATGGTAAAACAATCATAAACTGTACTCCATTTAAAGATTTCCGAGTTACTCTTGTTCTCCTCTACCTTATCCGTTCTTCTAATAAGGAAACGCGACACCCTTTTGGAACTTCTACATTTCTTGAAGTATTAAGGGGGAGAGAAGTCGACATGGTGCTTGACAGATTACTATTTTAAATTTCAACATTGGTTCTTAACATGAAGTTCAAATAGGTACCAAATTCTGAGTTACTTTTACTATCTTAAAAAAAAAAAAACTTCAATATCATTGCGCCAACTATTGACTTCCTACTTCAAAAAGTGTACAATTGTACATAGATAAAAAACAGTTCCCGTTTTCTTAAAAGATATAAAACCTACGAATAAAAATTACCTTTTAACTTTTTAGTACATTTTTTGCAGGCGCTTTTATTTTTGTGGGAAGTTATTTTTATATTTCATGTTTAGTTACTTTTAATGCAGTTTATTTTGTTTCGAAAAGTTAATTTAATTTGAAGTCTTTTCGATTCTTTCTTAAACTCATCCTTGAATATCGGCAACACTTATTAATTATTAGGTTGTCTATCTTAGACGAAGTGTATTTAATCAACAGTCACACATAAAAGAGTGGATTTTAAAGTTTGTTGATCACCTTTCTTCCACATGTATCTAGTACCTATTATAACGGGACCACCAAGGTAACGTTCTCTAGAAAGTGCGAAATTTTTAATCGAAATCTCTGTATTCAGACAAAAGTTATTTAAGAAATTATGAAAAAAGGAATACGGTTCGAATTCAAATCCTCCTTCGTTTCATGTCGTTTAAAATTGTTTGGATTTCACAGCTCTGTAGTGAACTTTTTATGTGAGGTGTTAGCCTTAGAAAAGCCTAATCATAGAGATAAATTTTTATAACGGGAAGTCAGAGCTTAATCTTCAGAAAAGACTTCTAGAAGCATGTACTCACTGGGAACTATATACTATGGTAATTTCGCGTAATCTTGATAAATGTTAAACTAGTAAACGGTCCTTAGTAAACCGAGTATAAAATGTAAAATGTGGAAGGTTTCGATCAACTGAAAGCCCAACAAACTATAAACAATGCAATTAGTGAGACTAAATTATAGCCAAGAATATTTTCAGTGTTCTAGACAAAGCATACTCTTGACATAAACATGCTGTACAATGTGTAATGGGTATTGTATTATTGAGCAATTCTGGCGCCACAAACTGACATTCAGAACACACTTTTCGACTGTAATGGCCTCATAACATCTGTGATAAATTAAAAAAAAAAGATGATTTGAGCAAAGCATATGATAGAGGAGACATTGCAGAACTCGTTCTCGGTGAAAGAATACGTAAATAATAGAAATACAATATATTCTTTAATGTTAAAGTTGCCGTCACGAACGGACATTTTTGCAGACAGAACACTCTGACATACATTTTCCCCAAACTGTCTGAAATTATGGGCCAAAAAGTTTCTAATATACCACATCAAAGAGGAATGTGTTCCATTTTTATTTTTATTTTTTAAAATCCAGAATATATAAATAAAATTAGCGTATAGAAGGAAAAACACAGCATCACGAACGAGCATCTTTGAATTATTACCTTGTAACTTACGTTATTTATGTGCATTCTGATAGAAATAAGCTAATGGACTCATTTACAGTTTGTAGATAAGATACCACTATAAAATATAATGCGTTCCCCAAATTCTTGTGTTCCAAAACTTTAATAAATTTAAATTTATATTAGAGCAATTCCACGAATATGTCAATCCCAGTAGTAAAATGTCAAACATACAGTGGACTTTTGTAGGTTAGTGCAACCTGTTCTTGGAAGATATCCAGGGCCGCAAGTAGGGGATCCCGTGCGCCGTGCTCGAGTATGACATATTCGTGAAATTGCACTACTGTGTTTTTGAGGTAACGGTCACCGCATCCTGATGTCTAATATTGTTCCGCATCGTTTAACTTTCAAGATTCTTTTCATTTTGACCTTTGTTATCGAATAGAAATGATCATGATTCTGAATTGCGATTTTTTAACAACCCCTAATTTCATGACAAGAAGAAGACAGGATAAATTACCGAGTGGTTGTAGCTCCGTCGGAAGAGCGTTAGCCTCGCATAGGGAAGGTCCTGTATCCGAACCCAGCGTCTGTTTATCCTCACTTAAGTTTTTCCCGGTCGCACCAGGCAAGTGCTGGAATACCTTGAATAAGGCCAGGGCCAATTCCTTCCCAAATCTTTCCCTTTGTTGTTATTACTATTATTATAATTATTATAATGGTGTTGTGTCCATTTTAAAATGGACTCTGCGCTGTATTTGGAATTTGTTAAATACGTAAATAAATAAATTCAAATAACTATTCTTAGCCGAAACAAATATTCTTTCTCATAAACTTCTATCAAATCTTGAAATGTTTCTGTGAAACTTTCACATGTATACACCTATTGTTCCTATTTCCCTTAGAACTCAAGAGCTGTTGGCGACTTGACGAATTGTAATTTTGCTCTCTTTATAAACAGTGTAGAAGGGTTTATACAGCGTTCGAAATAAATGACATTTACATACGTTTCATACTTTCTTTTAACATTTTATCAAAATTTATGTTTTCAAACATAAAAATCAATGTTTACCAATTCCTAGGGCTAAATTTATCTAGCACAGAATATTCTTCTAGCAAAGATTTTTTCAATAGTGAAATAAACCGCTTGATGTATGAAATTGTAACAAATACATACACAGAGGTAAAGGCATTATAAGTAAGAATGCAAACATATGGTATTATAACGAACATAAAGGCATGCGTTTCGACAACGACAGAAAATATTTAAATACTAACATTCCATCTATCCACTTGGAGAAAACCGCATTCTAATTTTTACATAAAGGAAAATATGAACAATTAGAAGGTCAGCTACGCAAGGAAAGAACGGCCTTTCAAGATTTCTCTTAATCTTGTAGTTTGTGTGTTCATTGTATCACACATTAAGATATATGTACACATTAAAAGGTAGCTGTTGTTTAATCTTTAGTTGTAGTATGTAGATTTGTTTTGGAGTAAAAACAACACTTTCAATTTTATTTTAAATGTCCGCGTGAGGTGTCTTCCGAGTGAGAGTGACAGGGTTGTATCTCAAAGCCTTAATTTATTCGTTTTATATTACAGGAATTTATTATCATTTCCTTTGATCTCTCTTTCCTGAAGTAGGTCACGGTAAAACGACATGAGGAACTCGCCAGTTATACTTCCAGGTTTAATTTGCTGCCTCGGTGCATTGTGACCAAGGACGATGGTATTTAAATACCACGCAACTTCTTTTACCCATAAGAGAAAGTACACACCTTCTTCCAATGTCAACTGGTAACTTTGTAGACAGAGAAAAACGTTGTCTATTTTTTGAAACTTGCAATACGTTGTTGATAAGAACTGTTGTTTATTGCACACCTCAAATAAAATTAAGACAGTGGGGTTTTACTTTTACTCTTTTATTGCAAGATATATCTTTTTCTAACAAGACACATTGTTTTTTGGGTCCATAAGCTATTACACTTCCGTAAGAATATGTGTCATCTGTTCCGTGAAGCGTACTAAATAAACTATACGTAATTTAATTGATATTGTTCACATATAATCGACGAAGACGAAAGCATAACACTCAAAAGAATGATCGGATTTATCTGCATCTGAGAGAGGGGTAAA
This sequence comes from Lepisma saccharinum, assembly GCA_022664845.1. Classification (NCBI taxonomy): domain Eukaryota; kingdom Metazoa; phylum Arthropoda; class Insecta; order Zygentoma; family Lepismatidae; genus Lepisma; species Lepisma saccharinum. The sequence goes on along the minus strand of JAGDQP010008942.1, from coordinate 4,096 downwards.
ACTGAATGTAAACGTGTAATTGTTAGTCCTTTCCATACATCTTAAAATACACTATCACGCCTTTAATATATCAGGTCAAATATATAAAAGTTGATGTTATATACAATAACACAGCAGGGAAATGTCTGCAAATGATTCTAAAGGTTGTCGAGAATAGCGTGTAAACAGGATCAGACCCTTCATCATGTATCATTGTCTAAAATATCTGTATTTGTACTAAAATAAATGCTCCAGAAAGTATGCATACTATTATGGTAAATAAGATCACTTTATTCAATGAGATCATTTAAAGTTTACCCTGCAAAATCATTCTTTCTGATGGATTCCCAATAATAGAGTCTCACAGCAACTCATCAACAAACTTCGCACAAGTAGATTCAGTGTTGAACACATCTTACCAAAATAGGATAAATGTTCTTGAATCTGGTCATCATTATTTATAATTTGAAGTAACGTATTGTTCGCATTCGATGTCTTACTATCTCCAATATTTATCAGAAATCCCACATCCATATCTTTTTAATAAAAATCATATCCTTCATTATTTCAGCATATTCAATACGGATAGTAGAAAGTGTTTGTTTCGTAACATTCCTTAATATTGTCATATATCTTACACAAAATCAAAATTGATCTAAACTTCTAAATAAAATGCCTATCATACACAATTCCCGATATCTCATTAAGCAATATAAATTTTGAATATAATGTTCTTACTCTCAGAATAGATAAGATTTATGTGCAATTTGTTATGCCCTTGTATGGAACCAGTTTCTTCAGTGTTCCAACTATTAGTAACTTATGAGAATTTCGTAACTATGATAGTAAAATTTTAGTAATACACTTTACCTTTGGCCTTCAGTAAGTTCTACCTTCATACCTTCAGTATGCCTTTCCTATAATGGAGTAACCTCCACATTCGGTCTTATATAATAGCACAAAGTAAATACATATACAGAGAGAGGATAAGGGCAGTTTACCTGCAATGCATTCTAAAAAATTATTAAGCGCATGTTCAAATTGGTACTCCGCTGTGTAGAGATCACCACTGCACTCTGAACTTTAGATGCTGCTACATAATGGGCGCAATTGTGGCCTGTACACGGCGGAGTACTAACTATTTGTATATGCGTTCAATTAGTCTTTAGAATGCATTGCAGGTAAACTGCCCTTATCCTCTCTCTGTATACGTGTTTACTTTGTGGTAATAGTAAGTTTACATATTCAATTCGAGACACTTTTTGAAATATTTTTACCTTTTATATTTAGGAGGCGTTAGCTCATTTTCTAACACAAAGTTTAATAAATATTTTAGACTACATGCTTCTTCTTTTAAAGTAACTGACATTTCTGTTGCTCGCTCTTCACCATAATATAATAAAAAGATTGTAAGCAAACTTTGTCTCTATTGGTCCTAGAGCTGAAGTTAGTTTGATATACTTGTAGAACACACTTACTTTTACATTTTTGTTTTGAAACTAAATATTTCTACAAGTCTGTTATATTTATTTTCCTTTTTATTCACAAATATCTTACCTGATATCAAAATCCACACATTGCCAGAGGAGCTGGATGACATGCTTTTCTGCAACCTACAAAATAATTAAAAGTAAAATTAAAACGTTAGCAAAACATTTCAAAAGACTTGATATTTATATAATACAATAATTCCAAATATTTAGTACAGCGCTTTCAAAATTATTAAATAACTTTAGAGCATATTAACAGGGAGATATAACGATGAAGACGGCAAATATAAATTTACCTTAACAATCTAATTTCGTAAATGGATTGAGAAATTCAGAGCTCATGAAAAGATTTGCTAATGTGTTTCGAGTTATAGGATATTAATAGTTTTGGATTTCATTTGGTACAACTTTACAACTTTCAGTAATCTATTGTCAGGATTTATTTTCTTTTACTCGAAAATGTTTGAACTGCTTATCGCTACAGAAAATTACTTCTTATTAATAATAAGCAGAACATTAGAGTAGGGGAAATAAGAGAGATTGAAGAACAATCTAACCTGATTACAAATAACTATGGATGTTAAAATATTTAAAAAAAAAAATAAAAATAGAAGGATTGGTTTCATAATATTTTCAAGTTCTCAGATAGTCATAATTAAAATACCGAGTCCGTGATTTTGCATGACTAAAATAAAGCATAATTTAGAGCTTTAGTTTAGGATTTTGTGATGAAATGATAATATTTTCTATCAAGTTTGAACTTCAATTTTTTTACTAATTGAAAAAATATACAGAAAAATGATAAGACATCAATTTTCAGGATTTGCTAATTGCTTTTGTGATAAAGCATTATAATTCGTCAGAATTGACCTAACTGAAAAAGATCATCAAGTTCTTCTAAGCTCAATGAAACAGAAAGTATATTGGACAGAAATTAGTCGAATGATATTTTCTACAACACCAAAAGATCTTTTCTTCACATGCATAATCATAAAGTACACTCCTTAACGCTTTGATCCCTATTAAGAAATTTATAAGTACTTTTTTTTAGAAATCAAAGACTTTAATTTTAAATGACTGCAATAGTATATTCAATGTTTCTGTTCCATACCTGATAGGATTTGGAACTAAGGATTTAGTGAAGCAAATTAGCAGGATGAAAATTGATATTTAAACTCTTTTAAAGATACGATAATCTTCAACGTTATACTACAGAGAACCATACTGTTCTCTGTTTTATACTACAGAGGGCCATACTGTTCTCTGTGGTTATACCTCTATTTAAAATATATTCTCATCCACAGACAACCGTTCATGTCTCTAAGTTGTTGAAATACACTATTGAAGACAGCTAGACTCAATTCTTGTTAGAGTATTTTATATATACGTATTTTTACTATCTCTTCGAAAAATTTCTATGAGTATTATACTGTACATTTGCGTAATCTTAATAGTATTAATACAAGTTTCAGCAGTTAACCGGAAACGTGTTCCGCTATGAGGACCTACAGTCTGCACTCATAGATACAGTTTCGATGAAAGAAAAATGCTTTCTCTTTCTTACCAGTCCATATTAAAAATATTTAGGAAACGAAAGAAAAGCTGAAATATTTTTACAAGTATTTATTCTGTTTCTAACCTAATTTTCAGAACTCTAGAACAAATTAATCAACAAATTGCGCCAAATACTGATTTATAGAAGAATATCTTATCTCTTATCGTTCAGAAGGACAACTGAGAAAAATATTATTGTAGGCTTCTTAAATTATGACGAAACCAGAACAAACAACTGGAAGGTAGCAACAATATGATTAGTAATGTATAACAATTATTTCATTATACATACAGAAAGTTTATCTTCAGTGTACCGAAAAGGAAAACATATCGTCTCGTTTACAGCAAACGTTATCTATATATTTTAACATCCTAAGGCAATTTTGCACAGAACGTAAAGCAGCATCCTTTTCTCAGCTGTGATTCAAATCAGAGACGCTGAGGGAAATAGAACATAGCATATTACCACTGATCACTACTCCAGAAATCAAGAAGTCAAATTTAAGAGATGACAGAAAACATGTATACTATGGCATAAAATTGACAATTGGTAACGTACTCAGACTTATACCAAGTGCGTCGATAAATAATTCTTAATTTTTTCTGTCAAAAAACACGTGTAATGTGGGAGGAAGGTACAAAGTGGTTTATTCAAACTATAGGCCATTGCTAGTCACACATTTTCTCAATCTCTCTGGCAAATTGTGGATGCTCTCCCAAAAAAACTGAACATCTTTTGAGGTGGTCCAGGCATAAAGCCACTTTTCGCCACCTCCATAATTGTCGAACTGTTACATGGAAATTGTGTGAGACGTCGATAAAAACAAGTGGTAGTCGGAAGAGGCCAAGTCTGGTGAGTACGGCAGGTAAGAGTTCCTAGCCAAGTGCAGGAATGGTGTCTATGACCGCTTTCTCTGTTTGTGATGAGGCATTGTCGTGCTGCAAAATAACTTTGCTGTGCCTTGTAGCTTATTATGGTCGCTTTTCGATCAATGCATGGTTCAAATTAATCATTTGTCAACTTCTGACGGTAGTGAACAGTATAAACTGTTTCACCTGGTTTCAGAAGCTCA
>JAGDQP010008941.1:34014-61018 GCA_022664845.1 Lepisma saccharinum | reverse complement strand
GTCGTCCGCAAACAGGCCTAAATTAGTTAAATTTTGAGGAGAGGAGGGAGTATCATTCACGTAGATCGAATATAAAATCGGGCTCAATGCCGCTCCCTGTGGGACACCTTTCCTAATTACTATTTCCTCTGAAAATTCATCCTGAGATCTTATTTTTGTGGTTCTTTTTGTAAGAAATTTTATAATCCACCTAATTATGGTAGTTGGAATGTTCATTGAGTACAGCTTGTAAATTAATCCAGAGTGCCATACCGTATCAAAAGCCACTGTGAGGTCCATGAATACCGCACCCGCCCTCCATCCTGTATTTAAAGCTATCTGTATATCTGTAATTATTCTCATCAGTTGGTCAATAGTCGAAACTTTAGCCTTAAGCCTGCCTGAAATTTTGTTAAACGATCCGTGGATTCCAAATATAGATTAAGTCTTTTTGCAATAACAGTTTCACATATTTTAGCAATAGTGTTTGTGAGAGTAATTGGCCTGTAATTAAAAGATGAAAACCGACTTTTATTAGGCTTTGGAATGAAAATCGTGAATGCTGTTTTCCAATTTTGTGGCAAGTATCCGAATTTTAAGGAAGCGTTGAAAAGATTGGTTAATATCCTGATTAACAGAGGTGGACTTCTTTGTAGGGCTATGTAAGGTATACCGTCAGGTCCGGGTGCAGTGTTTCTCATTTTCTTTAGGATCTTTAAAATCTCATCCGTAGTTATTTTAGCTAAAAGTGTCTCAGTGGCCTCAGATGGGTTGTCAGCTTTATCTTGGGCTATCATATCTTGGTAATGGTTTGTGATCCTTCGAATTTTTTATGCTGTACTCTGTACCTCCTTTTGAATCCTTTCCGTGTTCCTTGTAGTGTCCTCTCCTATTCGTTCTTTAAATTTAGTGTGAAATAAAGTAATAAATTCCCTGTTAGATGTGATCGCTACATTGTCCAATTTACTGGGTAAAGTGTGCCCGCCTTTTCTCCCTCTATATGTTCCAAAATACCTTCTTGCTATAAATGCGGAGAAAGACACCAAAGCTACACGTGTACTAAAACACCCGACAAAAACTTTTGCGGAACATGCAAGGCTCACGGTCACAGAACAGCGGCATCGGTTTGCCCAAAAAGACCAAAGCAAGGTCAAACTACGGCTCCCACTAGGATTTATAGAGCTCCTCCAGACATTTCTAGTTCTAAAGAGTTTCCAGATCTTATACAAAACAATCAAACTGAGGACAATGATATGGACAATGGCGACACCACAGAAGCGTTACCAACAGATAGGGTCGGACAGGAGATGGAACGAAAACTAAATGCACTTATTGAAGAACATACTTGCAGAATTACAAATTGGGTATTATCCATTTTGGGTTTAACATTACCACAAGCGGTCGTCTCCAGATTGAACACAATAATTAAAGCTCCGTCGGAAGATTTTCTCAATAGACATTTGAATATCATACAATCCATTGATGGACATATTCATATAGGGCATGAAATATTTGACAGAAAGCAAAAAAACTGAACGCCCCGCCATTTTGAGTGTTTATATTGCCTTTACATTGTGAACAGTAAACAGTTGATTGGTGGACCGAGAACGGCAAGGATTGTATTGGCGGAAAGAGAAATTATGTTAGGAATAAATCTTTACACTGCAGCAAACGTATCTCTCCTTTTTTCACGAGACATTCCTCGTAGTAAAATAAAAAACGTGTTAATGATTAACCTCCTTTGCAGTAAAACCCTAGCTAGAGATATTACTCGGAAAGCCAGAAACACCAATTGCTTTCGTAGCTAAGTGTCAGGAGCGTCTGACCAGTGTGTTTGTGGACCCTGGATCGAAACCCGACCACTTCAACTTATTTTTTTCTTCATTTTTAATTTTAAAGGAATATTACCTTTTATTCTTCTACTTTAAAAAATGCTCTGCTTGAATGAAATACGTTGGAACAGTCATATATATGTATATATATAGGCCTATACACGTATTTTGAAATTTTACAGAAACTAAAACGTTCAATCGAAAACTGGCTGAATGTAGGTTAATCCAAAAAGTGGAGGCAGCTGAGTTGCCTCCATTTTTTGGATGAACGTTGTGTCTCCTATTTTTACAGTGTACAAACCAACTATTCCCGAATGTCAGCGTAGTATTCCGGTCCCTACGCTCATATCCACATCAACATCCAAGAAACAAGTATAAATTTTTCACTCCTATTGAATCATCCGTTCATCTACCTTGCTTGCAATGTATACATCAGTGTACTCTCAGAAACTACCTATCCTCATGGGAACAATAAAGGATAATAAAGCAGTATTGTATTACCCCCTCTTCGACGACCAATATGCCGTTATCCATACCTATCCCTAAATCCGACCACCCTTATACCTACCTTCCCCGAAATAGTATATTTTTAACGAGTGCTTGAGTCACATGTAGCTAATGTAGTCTTAGGGGTTAGGTCATCTCACCCTCTCCCGACGTTCCGGGTTCGAATCCCTACTATGAAATGAATGTTTATGGATTTTAACAAGTTCTATTATAAGTTTACTGGGTCGAGACGTAGTAACTCCCATGGCATACACCAAGCAGACTTAGCTTAGCTTAGTTGAGAGACCGTTGGCTTTACATTCGATACCTGCAGCCTGAGTCCTGGGTTCGATACCAGCAACCGACCATCCTGACTGTTTCTTTTTTTCAGGGTTATACTCAGTCACACCAGGCAAATGTCTAGATAGTACCTTTAAATTTTTCCCTGGCGTACTTCTTCCCGCATGCTATCCCTTCCCTATTCTAGTCTGAGTCATAAATGCCCAAAGGCCGTAAATTCCATTCACAAGGCCCAGCTGTACATTAGAGTAGAACTCTTGCAAGTAAGAAAGGATGGTAATTCATCTAAAGCATGTACACCTCATAGTTGTAAAACTCCGAATATATATATATATATATACATATATATATATATATATATATATATTCAGACTTCCATCAGACAGATGGACAAATTCCGATGTGATACTTTCAAATAAGTAGAAAAACGCTGCTACATCTTCGGGGCAAAAGCGAATAAAATTTTCTATCATGCTTCGTAAGCCGGAAGAAAAGCGACCGTTTCGGAAGACTGAGACGTCGTTGTGATGACAATATTAGAAGGGATGTTCGAAGGGGTACTTAAATAGTTTCATTAGATGTTAAATTTCTGGAAAACGTAAATTAAATTAACAATAGTCGTGCGAATTATTATAGCACCCTCTATGGATTACATTTTGTTCCTCAACTTCTAAATTATTTGTGAAACTAATTTTTGGTAGAACATTGTCAGGCAGAGGTAACAAGCAGGGGTATTAGCTTAACAAATGATTGGAAATTACTTCTGAATCAGAATTTGTTGTGAGCAAAAACAATATTAAATATATTCTTGAGTTTCGTGATGAAATAACTATTTTAAAATAAATAAGATGAAGAAATGAATTACTGCGAAGTCTTCTGAACTGTCTCTAGGATCTAGACAATTTTATTCCTCAATTTCTAATTCATTTGAAGGTAGTTACTTTTAGTTGTGAGTGTAATCAGTAGAGAATTTTAGGTTATCTGGTGTGTATTTTGGAAAAGGATTTTCAAAAAGTTATTGTATGCTAAAAAAAGAACTATCTCCAGAACAGAGGTTACAGAGTCATGGGCCCTTTTTCCGCAGATCGTTTTAAACGAACCGCCAGGTTTTATATTTCAATTCGACTAATTTTCATGTTCCGGGAGGGGTTACGCGAAAATCAATAAATCAGCATTGAAAACATAGAAATTGTTGTTTGGTTCAACTACTACATAGTATTACTTAATATTTTACCTTAGACTAGATTAAAATTATGTGCCAGGCAGCCGGGGTTCCCTAAAGGATTTTTTTTTAAAGTATTTCTGGGGTTTCCCGATAACTTTGGCAAACTTTATTTTTATATGGGCCAGTATAGTAACTTTGGACTTCGGCCCGTCAAAAATTCGCCCTTTAGTCATTAAAATCCACACCCATGACCCTGCCGGGACTCAAACCCGGGACCTTCGAGTCGTTGGTCTACCGACGTAGACCGTACGGCTTCCCGACCGGCTGGGGTTCCCCGAGTCGAAAAAGTTGGGAACAGAGCGGAAAATAGGTGATCAGGTCCGAACCGGATGACTCGATTGAGCCTGTGACCCGTTTCAGCTCTAGCAGGTAAATATTGCTGCAAGGAATGAGCTGATGATGAAGATTCAACATGAAGTGAACGCCAACAGCGCTTTCCTATGTATTATAAATTGAATGTGACCGTGAGACTTTTTTGTAACTCATGTCTTTGAAGTTCTAATAAAGGTCCATGATGGATTCAAGTGAAGAATTAGTTAAAACCAATTAATGAAAGTATATTTGCTTTATAAAATTATTGCTTTAAATATAGTTTTTCTACGGACAAGGAGCACTGATCATAGCCATGAAAAAATAAGATGACCCTCATGAGTTACGAAATCCCAGATTTTTTCCCCTTCCCCCCTTTCCGCATAATGAACTCTCCTAAACTCTATCACTTGAACTAATATCTTCTGTTGTTTTTATTGCCTTATTGTTAGCCATTTTTGTAAAGTGCGTGTAAAATGGCGTGCATTAAAAGTGAACATTGAGCATGAGCTAAATGACGTATGCGGCATCCAGGAGTGCAGATACAGATATTTCGTTCTCTTTACTGGCTTCTAATTTCCTGCAACTATGACCCATCCCTATCCTTCTAGCTCCGGTCGATATATTGACTTTCACTGAAAAAACACAACCCCAGATGGATCTTATCGGATATGCTGAACGGAAACAATGCTTCCTTAGTGACGATTTAGTTGGTAGCAGATATTATTATCTATGACGTTTTGAAGTAAGGAGGAACTTTGTCACACGATTGATTGGGTGGTTTCCTCGCATCCTTCGTAGCATAGCCAAGTGAACTTCTCCATAACTTTAAAAGCACATCGGAAAATAAAATCTTGTAGCAAATTATTTGAAGCTTGGGCAAATAAATAACGTTACCTATCTTAGTAACGACGTGAGTCAATTTGAAGAATAATCTCTTGTTACGACAGTGATAAAGGAATTCATTCGAAGTTTGGTGGCATGTTTCCTTGTGTTACTTGTTATGAATACCAGTCCTCTTGTCTCCGCAAATGACTTTAGGTAAGTGGTTGAGTAAGTATGTATTCTTTCTGCATGGAATCTTCTAGAATCCTTTATTTTTTTTTCAATTCCTTTTTATACAGTACACGTACCGTTTGGTAGAACAGGATGTACTAGTTCTGTTTCATTGTAACAGGATACCCTTATCAAAGGATTCCCTAGAACAGTGGCTGATCATTGTTACCTTCGGCGATCTTAGCTAAGACCTAGAGTGCTCGCAGAAATCATGCTTGGAAGAAGAAGATCGGGTACTGATGCTCTTGCATTGAACCAATTGTACAATTTTGTCTCATTTTTCACTCCAAATGAAATCCTTAGAAATATTTTATGTATGACATTTCATATCGTCCGATGGGAAATAGGTTTTGCGAGAAAATCCAAATATATTTATTCAAGCTTTTTTTTTTCTAAAACAAAAACATTTAAGTTTTTAAAGTGAAACCTTACTCGGACGTTCTTTTTTTTTATATCTTTACAGTTCTAAAGTTTCTTTTTTCTTCAGCATCAACTAGTATTTTATTCTTTCTTTATCTATCAAAACGTTAAGGATAATCTTAAGCAACGGTCTCTATCAAAAGATGGCAGCACTATCTCCTTATATGTCTAATGAATTTTCACTGTTACACGAAATTTCATTGCTACTCCTACAAATTCAAGACTAGAGACTTTAAACTTTCAGGGAAGAAAGTTCATAGCCTTCAAGAGTATGATCAATGCCGATTTTTAATTTTCTCTTTCGTTCATTATTGAAAGAGCTTCATTTTTATATGTTTCGATATCACAACAACAATGAAGGAAAACGAAAATAAAAAATCGGCATGCTCTTGAATTGGCTATGAACTTTCTTCCCTGAAAGTTTGAACTCTCTACGGTTAAATTTATAGGAGCAGCAAGGAAATTTCGCGCAACGATAAGAATACATTAGACATATACGGAGATAGTGCTGCCATCTTTTGTTGGAGATCGCTGCTATAGATTATCCTTAATAGCAAACTACAGGGGTTTCGCTCAAAATTAGTATTTCAAAATTCAAGAAAGTTATTGTTGAAGTAGGGAAGGTTTGATATTTTTGAATGTTGACATTTAAAGATATCGAAAGATCGAACTGAAATATTGAAATATCGAACCAAATATAGAATCGAAATATCAAAATATTGAACTAAAATATTGAATCAACATATAAAAATGTCGAATCAAAATTTGGTTCTAAATTTTGAAGCGAAATAACGAAACAAATTCCAATATGAAAGTTTCGATTTCTTTCAAATATCGATATTGATTCATCACAAACTGGAGCATCTGTGTGTCTTTTTGATCTTGACCAAAATATGACAGTTTGAATTTGTCGAATTTTGACATTTAAACGCAAAATTGAAAAACTCGCAAATTATATGTTATTTGGGTTGCTAATACAGAATGTGACATTTGTATTTCTCTGCCACCTACTGTTTCCAAAATATGACAATTTGAATTTGTCGAATTTTGACATTTTAGACGTAAAATTGAGAAACTCGCATTGTATATGTTATTCGTGTCAATAATGCAAAATGTAAATTTTGCTTTATAAAGGCCTCAAAGGAGACAAAGAAACTGCAAAATTGCGTATTTATATAGATTTAATACGAAATTTAAAACCAAAATTGCATTTGCTGCTGTACGTCCTTGGGGCATTGCATTCAATAAAAGAATAAAGACTACGAAATTCAAAAATTAAGATTGCATTTGGTAAAACATAAAGACAATGTGTACATAGCGAGGCTTCCACTTGTTCACGCGAGGGCTATTTTTATAATAACCAGATGTACAAAACCATGAATGCGTCTATTATCTCGCTGCTGTCACCAAGCTGTAGGGAAGCGAGTTAATTGTATTAATTACCCTATTCACATGTACGTAGGTAAAATTAATACAAGACTCGTATTTTTCCAGCAATTACTTACCCTGTATTGCACACAAGAAATAATATTTTCTTTGTTCTTTGACGACGAGTACAAGTTTGGTATAGAATTCCCTAAATTACACAAAAATTCAAAATTACAAACCCGTCGTGGTGAAATTCCACGCTATTTCCTCAAATTGTACTACATTTTTTCTTTCGTTTGCTAGAAGTATACGAGTTGGTCAAATACTAAAATCATATTCGAAGAACATTAAACTTTGGTGGTTCAAATTTTACCCCTTTTGGCCTTCGAATTAAGAAATTCACAAATTTTCACGCTAATACAGACCTTCTCTTGCTTTCGCAATATGGCTGTTTGGGTTGGTGAAGCAAAAATTATGTCGGGTTTTCACTGTAACTAAACATGTCTGGCGCTAGGCATTGTGAGAATGCGTCTATTATTTAAACCCTGTAGTGCTTGTACAACATATAAAACGTGTTACAACCAACAAAATAACGGTGTGTGAGATGCTTTTCAGCTGCACAGGTAAATAAGACATACAAAATACTGTTTTAAGTACAATTCACCCTAATATTAAAATGTCTGTTGCTTTAAATGGCTAAATAAAACATTTCAACCCATGTTTTTTAGGCAAGTTTGTGCTTTTGTTACTTCGAAGGGTTATATTTAGCTATGAAAGAGTTAATTTAGCATGTAATTTAGTTATAATGTATTTTAGAATTAATTGGGGGCTATTCTAAGAATTTATATGGTAAAAAGTGTTTGTAAGTTGGTGTTCGTTATTGAGGAAAGCGACATTGTTTAAGTAAAGACCTCGTATTTGGCGAAAGAGCTATTAGAACATAATTTTTGTGCTGTTATTAAAATTTGAAAATAGTTGTATTGGAGAGAGCTTTCTTGAGAAGAAGCTTGCACAAGTGTATATGAAATGTTGATATTTCACGCTTTGCGACCACATGGAGTACTTGTAGCATGTATTTCCATACTCCCAACTACTTTGAAATACCTTCAGCATAATGCACGCTCTGAAATGTAAGTTGGTAGAAAGACAAGCAGTGTTTGAAGTACTATGAATAAAACGAAAGCTAGAAAGGACTAAAAGGCTACTTGAAAAGCAAATTTACAAAAACTAACAAACTGACTCCATAAAACATACCCCCCACTCTCAAAAGACTATACACGAGGTTTATAATTGGTGGACGACGCCAATAAATTGCAGAGAGAGAACTAAATTGTGACTTAGTTTGTTCAAGTGAACAATGGCTATTTGTGAGTGTACTTTTGCAAAGCGGGTTCGTCGAATGTGTTGGTGGCATGTCGTAAAGAGTGATTTTACAATATTTCTTTAACTCTAGCCATCAGTGTGTAGACTTAAGCTGGAAAATTACTTTACTTTGCATGGTGGTCATATTAACAACTTTCTTGCTATGTGAACAAATTTAGTGAATACCCCACTGCTTCTATTAACCTACTGCATAAATTTTCTCACTACATATAAAAATAATAACAAACTTTATTCCAAGAAAAAACATCCACCTCCATCTAATTCTTTCATTTTGCCGGATCCTCCTCCTTCTGCTTCCATAATGTCTCGAGTGTCTGCCTCCGAACTCTTGAAAGCTATAAACTCTTTCCCTTCTGGATCCGCAGGTGGATTGGATGGTCCTCGTCCTTCGATTGTTAAAGCTCTTTTGATGTGTAATGATGTTGGCTTAAAAGATCAACTCATTACTTCTTTATGCGATTTTATTTCTATTATATCTTCTGGGGAAGTACCTATAGATGTTCGTCCAATTTTCTTTGGCGCCACCTTGATCGCCTTAAGAAAGAAGTGTGGAGGAATTCGCCCCATTGCGATCGGTAATGTGTGGCGTCGTTTGACAGCAAAAATTATATGTTTTCGAATTCGTGATTCCGTTAATACTTTTCTATCTCCTCACCAATTAGGAGTATGTGTTCCTTACGGTGCCGAGGCTGCTGTCCATGCCGCTCGTATTTACTTTTCATCTCATCATCCTCGTCCAAAAGCCGTTGTAAAGCTTGATTTTCGCAATGCCTTCAACGAATTAAATCGCGATGCCATGTTAAAGGTGATTCAAAAAGATTTCCCGTTGATTTATCATTATGTTTTTCAGTGTTATTCTCAACCTAGTGATCTCTTTCTGGGTGATGACATCATTTTATCTCAACGTGGAGTCCAACAGGGCGATCCCCTCGGTCCTGCTCTTTTTGCAATTACACTACAATCTATTGTCAATTCTATAACAACCGAATTAAACTTATGGTATTTAGATGATGGCACTATCGCGGACGATCCAGACCTAGTTCTTTCTACCTTACTTAACATTCAGGATGCATCTTCAGAAATTGGCTTACATCTGAATTTTTCGAAGTGTGAAGTTAGTTTTCTAAATGTTCCGCAAGACCAGAACGATGCTCTTTATTCGAGATTCATGGACTTGGCTCCTGGAATACGACTTATGACTTCTGATTCAGCATATCTACTTGGCTCCGCCATCTCTACCGAGGCCCTACGCAGTCTACTGATTGAGAAGATTTCTAAGCTTGAATTTTTCTTTTCCCGCTTATCTTCGATTTCAGCACATTCAGCATTCTATCTACTTCGTGCTTCCTTTTCCATCCCCCGATTAATGTACTTTTTACGTTGTTCTCCTTCTTGGCGGGAAGAGTCCTTATTACAGAGTTACGATTGTGTTTTACAGGCAGGCCTCGAATCGATCCTTAATTGTTCTTTGAGTGGCAAGGCTTGGTTACAGGCTACCCTACCCGTTCGGTCAGGTGGACTTGGCATTCGTCGGGCCATGGATTTGGCGATTCCGTCCTTTTTAGCGTCTTTCCATGGTTCTCGTCGTCTCGTTGAGTCGATCCTTCCACTGGGCCTTTGCCTCGACCCGGACGCCTCTATTCAAGATTGTTCAGCAAAATGGTCTACGTTAAGTGGATCAAATTCTCCTCTTTTGGATGTCAATAGCTCTCAGTCTTCTTGGGACGATCCTATCATCAAACGTACACAATCACAGTTACTACAATCCGCTACTTGTCTTGAAGATAAAGCCAGGCTACTAGCAGCGTATTCACCTGAGTCCGGTGCTTGGCTCCAAGCTTTGCCTTCTCCTCCTTTTGGCCTACATCTTTCGAATGAAAGCTTCCGGGTTGCTGTTGCCTTACGTTTAGGAGCAGACGTCTGTGTACCTCATCGTTGTCCGGCCTGTGGAGCATTCGTGGATCAACGGGGCCTTCACGGTCTCTCCTGTATCAGGAGTGCTGGTAGACACATGCGTCATTCTAGTGTCAATGATGTCATCCTCAGAGCTCTAGTTTCTGCTAATGTACCATCGGTACGAGAACCATCTGGCTGTAGCCGCTCCGACGGTAAGAGACCTGATGGAATGACACTAGTTCCATGGAAAAGAGGAAGACCTCTATTATGGGATTTCACCTGCGCTGATACATTCGCCATTTCAAATGTTACTTATTCTTCCTTGAAAGCGGGTGGTGCTGCTATTCGTAGAGAGGCCGATAAAAATCGAAAATATTCCAATCTACTTGCACAGTATATTTTTGTTGCGATCGCAATTGAGTCAAGTGGTACCTGGGGCACGGCAGGCCTTAATTTTATTAAAGAAGTTGGTCGGCGAATACAGATCGTTTCAGGTGATGCTCGCTCGACCACCTTCCTAATCCAGCGCCTCAGTATCGCAATTCAGCGAGGGAATGTATCTTCTATTCTTGATACGTTGCCTCCTGGGAAGGCATTAGACGAGATTTTCCTGCTTTAAAGATGTTTTTTTTTTAGATTTTGTTTCAATACAATTCTACGTAATGTTGAAACCCAAGTAATTAGTTCTTGAATTGAAGACCACAGGAAAAGAATATTGTAAAAACTTGATACATTGAGTGTTTATTAAAAGTTTATTCATTTAAAAAAAAACTTTAAATATAAGAAGAGAATTTGGTTAATTTTGTTGGTAAAAAATACACTGTATTTATAACCTGTACTAGCAAAAAATTTTACTTCTTCAAAATTTGAATATACACGACAACTAGTATTTGTATCAGTATAAAAGCACATAATTTGTAGTAACAAGAAACTTTTATTGGCCATAAACAAAATATATGTACAAACTAAAATATTTCCAAATAGTATAAAATATTGTACAGTAGTAACAATGTTAATACATACTATTGAAAAATAATATTTTTCCTTACAACTAAAACAAGCAGTGTTGTGTTTAAATGCAAATTATATAAAACAATAATACATAAAGACAAAATATAAATATTTTTCTTGTATAATAGTTAATAAGTATTTTAAATTTGTTTTTTATTTACAATTTTACATAACTATTAAATAAAAATTACAAAAACTGTTTTTTGATTTACAAAATAAGTTTTTTAGTTTTACTTTCACAAAAGAAAATTTGTTATGTGAAGTTTTTTAAAACAAAAAACTAAATATTTTTATTACCAAACTTTTTTTTAAAAAAAACAATATTTTTTTAGAAAACTTTGTTGTTAAACAAAATTTAATTTTTAGAAAGTTTTTTATATTACGAAAATATTTTATAAAATATAAATTAAATACTTTCAGAGTAATTTCCTAGCTTAAGTCTACACACTCATGACTAGAGTTAAAGAAATATTGTAAAAGCACTCTTTAAAACATACCGCCAACACACTCTACGACCCGCTTTGCAAAAGTACACTCACAAATAGCCATTGTTCACTTTAGCAAACTAACTCACAATATAATTCTCTCTCTGCAATTTACGTACGCTTGATGCATTCGTTTCACCGGATTGGCTTATGGATGGTACGGGGTTACAAAATATATCTTAACTACCCATTTTCCGATTGCTCTTTGGAACCTATCGGAACGGAAGCAGGGTCCGTTATCACAGAGCAATGCCCTGGGTACCCGAAGATGGACAAAATACGATTCTGCACACCTAATAGCTGACCTTGTTGTTGCATTCCTCACCTTATATGAGACCAAATATCTGCTGAAAATGTCGAGCATAGTGCAAAGGTATGAGCAGGTATCCGATGCTGTCGGCAATCTCCCTACGACGTTAATACAATAGAATGTCTCTCAAACCAGTTGCCTCCAGTGACTATAGTCGATTAGACGGGGGATGGGTGTCTGGCTTACTGCCTTGGCATATTACACAATCTTTTACGTACATGCGCACATAATTATACAGCGAGTCCCAGTAAAAACTTTCGATAGTTAGGTTGTGCCTTTTACTGCTCCCAAAATGCCCCCTTTCATCATGGTAGTTCCTCAAGATCGTTCTGATTGCGGATGGGACAACTACTCTCCATTTATCAGGCACATGGAAATCGCGCTTCATCAGAATACCCCGTTCTGTCTTATAAAATTTCGTGATGTTTCTGTCGGGTCTGCTAAAGCTACGATGAGATACTTAACCTTTCTGTCATCGTGTTGGCGTTGACATCGTGTTGGGCATATCTCCAGGTATCGTGCTGAAGCGGTTAACTCTCGGGGTGGAATGACTTGGGATCCTTGACAAGGCATCGGCCACAGTATTGTTAACCCCAAGTACATTCCTGATTTCGATATCAAGGTCTTGTAATTCGAGACACCAACGGTAGAGTCGACTGTTTCAAAACTTGATTCACTGACAATGTACTAGGGCTTCATGATCAGAATATATTATAGTGCGATGACCCAACAATAGGCTTCTCCATTTGCGTACCATAAGTACAGTCGACAACATTTGTATCTCTGTGATTGCATAACAAGTTTCGCCGGGCTTGAGGACTTTTCCAGCAAACCTAATCACGGTTTCGTGACCGTCTTCTTCTTGCATAAGGATCGCGGCCGTTTCGACAGTTGAAGCATCAACTGCGGTAAAGGAATCCTTGTGAAAATCAGAATGAACTAGGAGGTTATTCTGACAGATCTCCTTCTTAATATTGTTGAAACAATCCTCATGTTGCTTTGACCACTCCTATGTTTTTCCTTTCTTGAGCAGTTCATGCAGAGGGGCCTCCTTACTGGCATAATCAAATACGAACCTGGAGCAACAGTTAAAAACTGCTAGAATCCTTTACAGCTCTTTAGTAGTATGAGGAAGTTTTATAGCTTCAACCATCCGGACGTATTCCGGGTCTTTGCTGAGTCCGTTCGATGAAACTGTAAATCCCAAAAAAGTGACTTGGGATGACAGGAAAATGCATTTCCTTAAATGTAAAGTCATCCCCGCAATTTCAAACTTGACTAAAACTTTATCTAATAACTGAAGATGTTCTTCGAGGTCTCGACACGGGACGAGAATTTCATCGATGTAAACGCGAGCTTATTAACCAGTTCAGCTCCCAAGACTCTTTGCAGAGCTGTCATTAAACAAGCGGCTTCCTCTCGGTACCATAAATTACTCTAGTAAATCAGTACATCCTGCCTTCAAACGAGAAGGACAGAAGGTCCGTGCATCTTTCCGTTATTTTCACCTGCAGGTAGGACTTCACTACGTCCAAAGAAGTACTGTATTTCATTCTGTTGAATCTAGCGAATAGGTCATCTAAATTTTCCACTTTCAAATTTACCAATGGGGTATGGCGATTCAGTTCCGTAAGGTCCAGGCATACGCTGTCTCCGTCCGTCCCTTTCTTTTCTATAACCACCAAAGGTGTTGATGTTTGCTGACAGAAGGTTATATAGTTCCCAAGTTCATCCCGGTCTTGATTTTCTGCCTGACTTGATCACGATAGCATAATGGGACGGGACGCGGCTTTTTGACAAGAGGTTTGTTATTATCCAATTCAATCGTATACTGGAAGAATTTACATTTTACGGGAACAGTGGAGAACACATTTCTTCTCTTTTGCAAAACGGTCCTAAGTTTCGTTTTGATGTCTTCCTCGATGTTTCTTTTAGCAATCACGTCTTCCATGTAAAATATTGGTAAAGTAATTCTCTGGCGGGACTACGGCCATCCGATCTTTGGAACATTCGCATCACAATACTTCTTGTAACTCTTCTGCGTATTTTTCGTCGCCGTAAGTATTGCCTCCTACCCTCAACTGCTCCACTTCTGTCGCTGACAGGTAACGATTCCAATCCTCGATTTTCTGCTTACCGAGTCCAGGCTTGCACACGCACCCTTTGGCGTTGTCGCATCCCAATTGGGTGATATGTAACTTTCGGGTCCTGAGCTGTTAGCTCTCTTTTGTAGTAGCTGAATTTTACTCTTGCTTGTGAAGGATGAAAAACAAGAGTTATGCCACCACAGTACGTTGACTGCTGATGATACCACTGCTTGGATCCGATTGATTGCAGATCTGTTGTCCGTGTCAGGAAGTTTATTTCTTGTCTCGAAAGTTTGACTTAACGTCTCTAGACCTCGTTCGGTGCCACATATTAATCTCTCACTTCTTCTTTCTTGACAGATAAGGCACTCTTCAACATAGGGCTTCTCATTCCTTTTGAGGCTGCAAACAGCTTCCATGTTGGAATCTGAATAATGTCGTCAATTCAGAAACATAACAAAATCCGAAACTACCGTAATGACACCAACACTTGTGAATGAATGAACTGGAGGCTAATGATAGCATTGACTTTATCTTCCGTAAACTAAATCACCTTAAAAATAAGTTATAATGACGATTTTTTCTAACCCTTGGGTTAGCCCCTTTTGAGGGTTACGCCCTCATTCCGGGATGAGCTTTACTTTGTAAACACTATATTTAATAATATATTTGCTGGGCTATGAGGTTTCTGTAAAATCTTCCAACACCTGTTTCTTTGTTTTCTGTTGTTATATTTTCTCTTTTCATATTATGCTCGTTGCCTGTAGGCAAATTTAGAGTCTAGAATGTGGATTTTTTTAGCTATGGTATTTTGTTGAATATTTGTTTATTCCGGCTTCAGATATGCTATATATTGTGGGCAGTCTTGGATTAATAGTGCGTCAGCCACTGCATAGTCCTCGTGTTGATCGGTTATATCGTTTTTGTATATTGTGTTTAATAATGAAAGTGGTGTATGGATGAAAATCTGTCTTGAATTAAAGCTGACGTCGGTCTGGATAGTATCCACTAGCAGGGGGTGATCGTTTTGGAATCTTGTTCTTGTATATTTTAATCGTAGTTTTTCTATGTGATCTAAGATGTTTGCGAACGAGACTTGGTCGTATAATTCTCTGGTTGGGCTGGGCAGTTTAATGCGATAGGCAATTCGAAAGGTGTGGCGTTCCAGAACTTTCAGTTTTTCATAGTAAAAGGCTGTGGCTGCGATTTAGGCTGTTAAACCATAAGTTAACACCGGCCTTAAGAATACTTTTTAGGCCGTATGAATTGTTTCAGGGCGTAGTCCTCAAGTGGTGCCCGTCAATCTTCTGAGCAGTTTCAGTCTATTGCATGCCTTTTCGGTCACTATTCAGATACGGGCGCCATGTTAGGTTCTGGTCAAATGTAATGCCAAGGTATGTGACTTATTTTTCTGGTCTTATGGGCGTATTGTCTACTATGATGGATAGTTTGTTAGGATTTCGGTGAACTTTTGAGCGTCGGTTCTGTGGGATAAAAACTATTGATTGTGTTTTATTTGAGTTTATTTTTAGTTGCCTTTTGTTACACCATGTAACGAAGCTGGTAATGGCGTTGTTTAGACTATTGTTTATGCTTTGGATGTTTTTTCCTGCAGCTAGGAACGCAGTGTCATCTGCGTATTGGAACAGATGTACATTGTTGGGAAGGCTGGGGAAGTCCAATACGTAGAGGAGGTACAGTATCGGTGATAATGCTGAGCCCTGCGGGACACCGCTCAGAATGAAATATGGATGTGAACTGTTATTGTTAATGTTTACGTATTAAAGACGATTTGACAGAAAATGGAAAGTGAATCTTATATATGCAGCGGGAAGTTTGAGCTTGATGAGTTTATAGAGGAGTCTATGGTGCCATATCTTATCGAATGCCTTTTTAAAATCAAATAAAATTAAACATGATGGTTTGAGTTTTGGGTTATTAGATTTGTAAGTCTTAGTAGTTGATCATTGATACTGAAGTTCGGTCGGAAGCCAGCTTGTTGTAACGGTAGTAAATTGTGTTCAGTAATATGTTGGTGTAACTTGTAAACCAGTATCCGTTCCAGTATTTTGCTGAATGTTGTTGTGAGTTGTATTGGCCGATATGAAGAAACAGAGTTTGTCGGTTTATTTGGTTTCGGAAACATAAGTGTTTTTGATATTTTCCAGTCCATCGGTATGGAGCCTGTTCGTAGTATAAACGTGTAAATTGTTGCTAGTAGATTGATAAACGAGGCAGGAGCTTCTTTGATGTGTCGGTAACTTATATTGTCGATACCTGGTGCTGAGTTTCGTTTGTTCTTTATGGATCTATTGATGTCTTCTGTGGTAATTTCTACTGTAAGAGGGTTAGTATCTGGCATGGTATGACTGATATTTGGTTGGAGTATATGCGAGTCTGAGTCTGGTCCACTGGATGTTGGTATGGATTGTGCCGTGGAAGTGGAGTGAAAATTTCTTGCAAGTATTCAGCGAAAGCATCGGCTTTTTCTTCGTCGGTGGTGATAGCTGCGTTGTTTTGTAGTAAAGGATATGGAGTTGACGTATATTGCCCTGTTAGCATCTTAAAGCGCTTCCAGTATTTGGTCGGGTGGCTGGTCTCACCTAGGGAGTTGCAAGCTTTGATCCAATTTCTGAGTTTGTAAGCTTTCAGGTAGTTTGAAATTTTTCTTTGTATTCGTCGGTGGTGTCGTAGGGCTTCTAGATTTCCTGTTCTGAGGTATTCCTTGTATAACTGTTTAGATCTCTTTGGTATTGGTGGGTATTGAGGTGGAAGTTTCGGTTTGTTTATAGCGGATGTGGTTGGTGGTTGTTGTCGTTCTCAGTTTCTGGTCCATTTAGGTTTTCTATATTTTCTTCTATTGTGGTGCGGTATTTTGTCCAGCTGGCCTTATCATCTCCAGGAATAGTACGGATGAATTGCTGCTGTCTGTTGTTGGTTTGGTTGTGGCATTGTAGTGTAAGCTTTATGGGGTCGTGATCACTTCCGATTGTATCTAGGACTTCCAGTTGGCAGCTGTTGGTTAGATTTGTAGATGTTATAACTATATCTGGGCTGGTTTTGCTTACAGGTCTTGTGTGGCGATACAGTTTATGAATTTCACCAGTGTTGTTTGTCGTGACGTATGTGTTGAATCGAGTTTTTTTGTCTGTCTGTTCTGCTGTGATAGTTTATGTCTGCCATGATGATGTAGTTGCGGAAGTTATTTGATATATATTGAAAGAATTCATAGGGTATTGGTTGTTTAGGTCTGATATATATGGTTGCCACAGTAATGTAAATAGATTTAAAGTACAATGTTGCGATCAAATGTTCTGGTAGGTTTGTTAAGTTTGGTTCGTGTCTACGGTAGGCTATTTATGGCTGGAATCCTAAGAGTACGCCGCCGTGAGCCCTTTGTGCGTTTGTTTTGCTGTCGTCTCGTAGAATTTGGTTGTTTCTTATTTTACATTGCATTTTTGGTGTTAAGTAGGTTTCATTCAGCAGGAACGTATTGATATTTTCATCTAGTAGGAGTTGATCAAATAGTATTTTGTTTTTAGTAACTGATCTGATATTCATTAATAATAAAGCAATATCCATTGCGAATAGCATACAATGTTATTGCTGTTTTGTTTGGCTCTATACTTCGGTTTCATAATGTGATGAATGAAAGTGAACGTACGGGCAAGAGTATGTAGCATTGAAGTTGACTCGGAGCATGGATTTAGCTGCGTATTGTACTTGTTGTAGTATATGAGGTCTTAAAAACTAATGGATATTTTGTAATGTCATGGTTATGAAGCCAAGCATTTGTTTTATTGTCACTCGTTGGTATATTGAAGTGAGTTGAGCTGATGTTGATGTAGTTTGATCTATTTTTTCCTGTGTTCTTACTGGTACTACAAGATGTGGTTTTTGTTCTTCAGGTGCTGGTTTTGCCTTACACATGTAGCTGTAAGCTGGATGTGCTTCACTGCACTGTGAGCATTTCGGTTGTTGTTGTAGGTGTGTACATTGTCGGATATTATGTGGCCCACTGCAGAATCCACATTTCCGTTGTTTTGTACATTTAGCTGTTTTGTGTTAATTGTACCTTTGGCACTTCTCGAAACGTGTAGGTTGTGGTTGAGTTGTTTGCGATGGTACTACACGGTGTCTTTACTAGTATATCATATCCCCATTTGTTAGTAAATCGTCAATTGTCTCTTGAGATTTTGTTAGTACCCTTACCATGTAGGTTGGACCTTCCTTGCACATGATGCGGATACATTTGATGATAGAATACCCTTCTAGTTGTAGTTCATTTCGTATCTCCTCATCTGTGTACGATGGTAGGACGCCACGGATTACCACGGAAAGAGCTGGTGGTGATCTAGCAGGCGGCATTTGTTTCGGTTCACGTTTGTCAAGCTGTGTGATTTTAGTGTTTTTTTTTTCGCATATTTCAAAGGAGCACTTGTCCCTAATAGTTTTCATCATATTCGGATCAAGAGATTTCATAATGTGGCCGTTCCTAGTTGGTATGATTTGAGTTATTGTTGCTCGAGGTATGTACTTAGTCAGCTGATAGAATATCTGCTTGTTGTTTTGAAATCTGGTGTAAAAGTTTGATAGTAGAAAATTATAGTTCTGAGGTTTGTCTGTCTCATTTTGATTTCCGAGTTCCATGTGCAGTTTCTCGCTGTCGTTTGAGGATTCACTAAGATTGAGCTGCCTTTTGCTCTGCACTGGAGACCGTGATCGATGAGCTCTTGGTTCTGTTTTCCTCTTTTCTGTTGATTTGTGAGGGCCAAGTATGACCTGAGATAAACCGGTGTGACCTATTGGTATGTTGCTTGTCATTGCGCCTTCCATTTGCAGTGAGCCAGGTGTTGTCATATTTGAGATCAGTCCGGATGCTTACTTGTTAATAAATTGAACAATATATGGAAAGTCGTAACAGATATTAAAATTATATAAAATTTTATAGGTAAACAAACTCAGAGTCCAATGAATAGTTAAGGTCAGATTATAATTATTTGAGCTAGAATGTTAATTAGTCAAACTAGAAACCAAAATCGAAGTCCAGAGAAATAACGAGGTCAGAATATAGAAGATTAAATCGCAGAGTCCTTAATAATAACTTGAGTCAGAATACTTATACCAGTAACTTATAAATTATATAACCAATAAACCAAACTGGTAAACCAGATAAATAGCCTATAACAGTACTACCAATAGTAACCCTTAAACGTCTACGGAGTCGGCGTATCTTTTAATTACTCAGCAGCAATAACGTTTTTTGACTGGTGTCTCCCCAGTAAACTGTAATGACAAAAGGTAAACCAAGATTATAAGCACGGAAGTTCAAAATACTACACTGCAAGGCTTGATATTTATCTTAACTACATACAAACAACTTTAACAGAATGCGGATTTCAAAGTTCATTTTACTAAAATTTCTATTTTTATATCATATTCCGTCCTTATTGTTAATAAAAAGCTCTTGTGAGTAATGTTAGCTACAGTGAACTTAAGTTCTAAGTCTCCTGCCATCTAGCGACTTTCATATAACTCTGCAATGTACCTGTCAATATCGATACATAAAAGACTGCGTAGTGCCTACACTTTTTCTGGTGAAAATTTCAAATCAACGGAGACCTAAATTCGGTGTCATACGGTGGATCTGTATTATGTAGACATTGAACTTTGAGAAAATGCTGTATGCCAACCTTTCCTCGAAACTGCCCACTGGGGTAGAGGTTCTTTTACTTTGGTGCTCAGAGTAAAAGTGATACAAATTCTTTTTATATGTTAAAAAAAAATACATACTTTTTTAAAACGATTTGTAGTAAAACGTAAAAATATAATTTTGTTTATGTATAACTTACGTCGCTGTGCAAAATTTCATGTATGACGTCGGGAAATGCGTCAAATTAACGTTCGTTACAAGATTTGAAGACACCACGAACGATTGTGAACTATAGAAAAAATGTAAAAATATTCGCACAGTAAATAAACCAGTTCGAATAGGTCAAAATTAAGTACAGACTGAGAATATTGAAAAAGAAATTGAAATATAAATAAAGAAGCTAATATGAGTTTAGGACGGCACTTGCTCTGCTATTCTTTGTTCCGTCCAACATGTGTTTTAGTGTGCGTCTACCCTAATGCTTTAAATTAACCTGATCGGTTAAAATTTCCAACATACTAAATGCTACAATTGCTTTGTCTAATTCCTAAGCCAAGCCAACAAATCAGGTAAATGTTGTTTAATTCGTGATGTTTGCAAATGTTGCGATAATTAAATTTTACAATGTCATAGCAGATATTTCAAATTAATATTTTCGCAGCTAGATGACTCTAGATGTATTGCCTTCATTCTGCGTGATAGTTATAAGCCCACAGTTCTTGGCAACGCCGTGGTTGTACAAAATGCAAATTATTACGAAGTTAGCAGTGGCACGAAATTACTCTATTATAGTAGCTACGATTACCTGATGAGGAAGGTGTTAGTTAATACAGAGCATACCTGAGGCTAACCTCGGAGAAGCGTTGAGCAAATGCTAAGATCGAGAAGGGTTTTCCAACTCTCTTAAGTACTGATTACTCATTATATTGAAGTAAACATGTACTCAAAATGTCGGGTCAGAATGACTTAATGTATTAATTATGCTTGAGACTACATGTAGCGCAGCATAATATTAGGCTTATCCACGGAATAACAACCGAATCGCAGAATATAATCATATAGAATATAAACTATTCTATTGTATGCGTAATATAAGAAAGGTAATTTCACGTAAATCTCATTTGAAAGTGTAACTCTCCACGTATTTAATATGCTTTAAACCGCTGTAAGTTGGTGATTATTTTGGCTTTTGAATTGAAACTTTCTGAGGTATTAGGTGTCATTGTGTAGTACCTGTTACGAGAACAAACTTATTTGAATTAATATATCCCTTTTTTTTCCTACTCTCCATATTTCCAGAATGAAAAATCGATATATAAGTAATATATGACAAGACTGTACGGCCATAAGCCAGATTTGCATTTAATTGCGTTTACATCACACAGAACATGAGTATAGTGTAACAAATACAATTACGATCTCGATTACCGTAATATCAATACTTCATCAGTATTCGTGTGTTATTATTCCCACTATGACCTTTTAAGTTCCATTTGTTTAAGTATATCATTCAAAATCCATTACCTTATATCCCTTCTTTTTGCTGTCAATCTTCCTGCTTTCACCATTTAGGTCTTAGCTCTGAATTAAAGCATACCATTTTATTCTCAAATCCAGCGTAGTTCAATTATAATAAACCTCTGTTTCTGCTTGTGTCATCACTTTCATCCCAAATCTGAACCATAATGCAACGTTTTGTCTTAAAGAACACAAATATTCCAGTAAGAAACAAATATATTTATCTCAAAACAAACAACAAATAAATAACTTACAATAAAAGTTATTAATTTCGAAAGATTGAAAGAATTGTACGAGCTTTTTGAACCAGGAAATTTTCACATGAGAATCAGAAAGTAAGAAATGATACAAACGCTAAAATTCAGTCTAATGTAGTATAATGGGAACTTAAAATACTCTTACCTGCAATAACCAAACCATACAGCACAGTTTACGCAAATTATACATTGATAAGTAGATGAAAATGATTTTTTTGTTGACTTTTTTTAGTTATAAGTTTACCGTGTCTTTGTTGCGTCATATAAATATGTTTGCTTCTACAATAAATTCAAACAAGTTCTTGGATTGTTATTACTTTCTTCACAAATAACCTTGTGTATGGTAAATGTTGAAATTAACAGAAAAATTTACAACCGCCGTGATCGAGACGCGAACCCAGATCTCCCAGCTGCCGGCAAGATCACCACGGCATGACCAATTCTCTGTGTATATGAAATGTGGTGTAATGGATACCATACCTAGCCGGCAACTGGGAGATCTGTGTTCGAGTCCCAGTCACGGTTGTTGGGAATTTTTTTTACTGTTAATTTCAAGTTCTTCAATTTGTTGTTCTGATTTATTGTTTTCTTATAAAATAATATAAAAAATCTATTGAAAACTACAGTCAAATTTCAAAGATGCTTAATCAAGAACCGTGACACTACGACGCAAAAATGGTTTATTATTATTACTTTGTGTTTGAGTAACACAAACATTTTATTCATTTTCCTGGTCGTTCTTCTTTGGCTACGGGCCACACGGTGCTCGGCTCCCAAATCTATGCCCATCAAATTACACCTGGAATTAATTTGTGTTAACAGATTCTAATGATCTAAATGTTCCAAAACAAAAAGGAAAAAATCAATACAAATTCTGTCATATAATTTTAATTTATATACTGTAATCAATCAGAGCCATCTCCAAATAATGTTTGGCGTCTAGAAAGAAACAATATTCTCTTCAAAATTATCGTATATCGCAATCGAAGTAATGAATTTATCACCGTAATTGTTGATTTTAAAAAGTAATCTTCAGATGATTAAATACTTTTTATTCTGGTTATTTGTTACACCTAAGCTCTATAATTAACAAGATCCGCAAAGTTCGAGCCCTTTGCTACCTGGTTGGGTAGGCTCATGCGTTAAGATGATACTGTCTTCTATGCTAAATATCACTTTTAAGTAGGACTGAAATATCATGTTTCTAAATTCCACTTCGGTTATGCTCTTCAGAACATTACAAAGAGGGAAAAGATAAGAAATGCTTAAGTAAGGAGACAACTGTTATGTTCCTGTGTTTATTCTCTTGTTTGCCACTCTATGTCTTATTTAGAAGGATTAATAGCTATGAGCCCAAAGTTTATAAAAAGAACTAAATAGGGTTATAGTTTTCACCTTTACACATCTTTGGCTCAGGCTAGGGTAGAGTGGGAGGGAGAATGTGTGAAGCAAATCAGCCAGGTCCCAGTTTCAAGATATCCTCCCTGAATTAACCTAGTATGAATGACGAAAACTAAGGAAAAATCTCTGTTAGGGTGACTGAATCCAGGACCTTTTGAATATGAAGCCAATAATCTACCAACAGAGCTATGATCTTTCGATAATGATGATTAGGTATAAGGATCCTATATTCTATTTTGTAAATTTATAAAAACTTACTTAAACTTAAATAGTGTCAGTAACTGGATACAAACAGATGAAATTAGATCATTCACCATTTATTACGATTCTGTCTTTCCTTTTAGATATTATCACAAAATTCTTTGACATTCTAACAATGTGAACTGTCCATATTTAGAATTACGACATAATTATTTGAATTATCTCTAAGATATTTGATAAAACAATTATATTAGCTATTAAAACAATCCCTACATATTTAATATTATATTTAATGTTATATGCTTTTCTATGTAACATAATGTAATGTTAAAGAAGGATAGAAATTATCGTGTAAATTCATTTTTCTTATTCTCTTACCAAAACAATAGTGTTTAAAATAAAATATAGATAGCCTCCGCATTCTCTAGTTTCATTATGGAATTCGTTATTTCCAAAATGATCCATCTTATGTTATTTTGCTTTAAATATTTTCATTTTATTGTATTAGTGTTTCCTAAACTACTTGCTTTTCCAATTGTGATCACAATGTTATATCATTTGTATGCTAAAGAAATAACTTGCCCTAATTTTCTGTATATTTTATTTATATTATGTATGTTCGAAATATTGACTGTCATATTATTGTCACATACAGAAGTAGAGTAAATACTGTTACAAATACACTCAGTAAAAAATAAACCTCATTACTGAAAGATTTCTATTTCACATAATGTGTCAACAAGGATAACCTGTTTAAGAATATTTATCACAATTAAAACCGTAAGTAAATAAATGTAAATTTGGCTCGTTCTTGGAGGAGGCTATAACGACACAAATCGTTTTTCACATTACCGATAACAGCCTAAGAAAAAGACTAGTGTCAATGGAGGACATCACATAAGAAAAAGCGTCTAATATTGCTATACAATTTGAAATGATTAAAAGAGATAACAACTTTCTAGAGCGTAATACACCTAGTTCTACGGTAGCCATAGCTGAGAGTAGGCAAATGCAGAATAACAAAGCATTCTTTCCAAGAAGAAATCATCCAACTCTAACAGTTCTATGGTGTACAATTGCAGTTTTTGCTCGAAAAATCATAAGAGAAACAACTATCCTGCATATGTGAAAATTTGTACATCTTGTGGGAAACGAAATCATTTCCAAATAGTATGTGAGCAGAAAAATATACAAAAAAGTCAACAAACATCGAAACTGCTGATGAGCAAGAGCTCAGTAATACGATTTCACATATACAAATAAAGGATAAATGGGACAATTTATGAATTTGGAACCATATCAACTGAAAAGGACATGCAATCAACATTACAAAGGACATGCGGTAGTGTTATAGAGATTTTTGTACTGATTTCAAATCTGTAAATTTTATTGCAATCGCACCAGCGGTTCCAAAGTTATTGCATCTCAAATACGGAATAAAAATGCATTGTTATAGTCGCGACATGAAATTTTTCCACTGTTTTAAAATACGCAAAACATCATATCTCGGTCCCTATTTAGACCTATGCTAGAAGCATGACTCTTTTTAATTCAGACTGTCTTGAAATGATCAACCAGGAACTATATATACAGTAAGATTTAGCTATAAGAAAATTTACAAATGTAAAATGTTGCCCCCCGAAAAGCTCAAACGCTATTTAGTAAACTTCAAATCTCTTTAACTCAAAATCTCCATCATGGATGGCGATGTTTTTTTTTTTTTTTTTTTTTTTTGCCTTTGAATATTCATTTTAAAAAATTGGGATGGGCTATCAAGGCACGAGGCAGAAAAGTGAGATATTATAAACGTAGCTGTGAAAAGTAAAATGACACTGCTATCTTCATTTCTTGAATTAGAATTTTATAATGGCCTTTAGACATCTAAGGCTCAGGCCGGGATAGAAGAGGGGGAAACGATGTTAGAAGGTATCGGCTAGGGACTACATTGAAGGTGCCATCCCGGCATTTGCCTGGTGTGAGTGAGGAAAGAACCCGAAATGGTTTTGTGCTTAAATGATGGGAGGTTGTTCATGCAGTGTTGAAAAATAAAGAAAATACATTATGGAAAATTTACTGAAATAACCTAACGGGCCGCGGGACCACCAGCTACGAATATTTGGGAAATTTTAATAAAGAACTCAACATTTTCAAAAATCAAAAATGCAGGATTTTCGAGAACATTTTCAAAAACTCAGATGTTTTTAAAAATACAAAAATGCCAGATTTTCAAGAAAATTTTCAAGAACTCTAAATTTTGAAAAGAAATAAAAACAATGCCAATTTTCAAAAAAAAAATCAAAAAAATCAAAATTTTCAAAGAAATCCAAAAATGGCTAAGTTTCGGGAACATTTTCAGAAACTAATATTTTCAAAAATTCAAAAAATGCCTGATTTTCGGAGAAAATTTTTAAAACTCAAAATTTTAGTTTCTGCAAATCCGATATATTTAGATTTTTGAAAATTTTTAGTTTTTGTAATGTTTTCGAAAATTTGTCATATGTTTTCTGGCAATTTTTTAAAAAAAAATCCGAACTTTAAAAAATGGAATGTTTGTTTTTGAATATCTTGCCGAAAATTCGGCATTTATTATTTTCACAATCTTTCAGTACATCCGGCATTTTTGGATTTATAAAAAAGAATTAGTTTTTGAATTTTTTCCCGATAATCTGTCATTTTCAATTTTTGAAAAAAAAAAAATTTTTTTAAATTTTTCCGAAAATTCATAGCAGGTTGTCTGCAGCCTGTTAGGTTATTTCAATAAGATTTTCATAATATTTTCAGTAATTTTGCAATAATACATGAAACACCTTTCATCATTTGAGCACGGTATTATTCCAGGGGCTTTCCTCAGTCACATCACCCAAATGTCCGGATGGCATCTTCAATATAACCTCCGGCTAATATCTTCTAACATCCTTTTCCTTCCTCTATCCATTTCTTAGTCTTAGATGCCTAAAGGCAATAAATAAAATGTAAATTCAGAAAAATAAAGATAGCAGTGTAAAAGTTCATTTTACTTTTTACAGGTATAGGCTATTTATATTTCACTTTTCTCTCTAGTGCTTTGATGGCCCATCTCATTTTTTTTTTACATATCAAAATGGATCTAATGAATATTCAAAGAAAAAAATCATTGCAATCCATGATGGGCATTTTTATTTATAAAGATTTGAAGTCACAAAATAGCGTTTCAGTTGCTGTTTTTTTCTAACAGCTAAATCATAACTTTATACGGTAAAAAGAATCATGTTTCTAGCATAAATAGGAACCGAGATATGACGTTTTTCGTATTTTAAAACAATGCAAAAATTGCACGTCGGGACTACAGCAATGGATTTTAATTTCGTATTTGAAATGACATAACTCTGGAACCGTTGACGCGATTACAATAAAATTTACATATTTGCAATCATCACAAAAAGTTCTATACCACTACCACATTTCATACAAATAGGAAATATTGGGTTAACTTTCAACAAAAATTTCTTTGAGTTGACGTGGGATGACCCCTAAAATACCGAATACTGCGTATTATACGGGACAGTTGGCAACCATACAAGTACTGAACCATATTGAACTGCTCTTCGAGCTCTGATCTCGATGTTAAAGTTTATCCGAGGTTCCTACAGGCATAGAAGTGCATGTTTTCTTTCTTTCTTTCTTTCTTTCTTTCTTTCTTTCTTTCTTTCTTTCTTTCTTTCTTTCTTTCTTTCTTTCTTTCTTTCTTTCTTTCTTTCTTTCTTTCTCTATCTCTCTCTCTCTCTATGTGTGTGTGTGTAGCAGTGTTGCCACACTTGGTACAATTGTACCAAATTCAGCCCTTTTTG